>MUZC01002045.1:144867-159929 GCA_002072015.1 Radix auricularia | reverse complement strand
TTTCATTATCATTATAGGTTTTATTATTTGAGCCTTTTAGTGTGGCTATACCTGAAGGCTCCATTTTTTTAGATTTGATAAAGGACCATAAGTTTTTATTGTTATCTTTAGTTATCACATTGTTTATATAATTATTTTGGAGGTTACGGCTAAGTTTTTGTGTCAGGTGTTTAATTTTTAAGTATTTTTTGTGTATCCTTTCTAAATTGGTAGCCTTAAATTTCTTAAATAAATTCTCCTTTAGTTTGCAATACTTTTTTAATTTAAAATTGAACCAGCATTTATTAATTCTATTTGAAGTTATTTTTCTTGGAACATTCTGATCGATTATGGTTTTTAGATTTGTTTTTATTTCCTTCCATATTTCTTCTACGGGGCTAACTATGCTGAATTTACTTAGGAAATTTTGTTGGAAATTAGAAGCTGATTGGTGTAATTTTATTAAGTTGCATTTATTCCAAAGATATATTGTTCTTCTAGGTATCTTATTTATTTTAGTTTTTATTGTGTTGGTTACCCTAACAATATCATGGTCAGACAGCCCAGGAATTATTGTGCAGTCTAGTACTAGTCCTGGTCTGTTTGTTAGGAATAAATCTAGTATTTTGTTTTTCCTAGTTGCTTTTTTTACTATCTGTTCTAAGTTTATGTTGTTTATTGTGTCTAAGAAATGTTCATTAATTTCTTTATTATTTTGGTGGCTATCAATTGTATAGTTTTTCCAATTTATATCTGGAAGATTTAAGTCCCCCATAGTCCAAATTACAGCATTTTTATGATTGTCTTTAATATAAATTAGTTGACTGCAGAGATTCCTCATGTATTCTATGTTTGTATTTGGTGGCCTATATAGACTGCCTACAATAAAGGGTGATGAGTTTGGTGTAACTATTTTGCAAAAAACAGATTCTATATTAGAGTTTGGTTGTGTGTTAATGCTGGCATGTGACAATGAAATTTGTTATTCTTAAAGATTTTTGTAGTACCAAAGACCAATAAATGGAAACTAATATTGAACATTGTTACTAATGTGATGATTCAAACTTTGTATAGAATGCTAATTTAAAAAAAAAAGAACATGAAGGCATAAATTTGAATAATTTGACATAAAAAGTTAAGCTTTATTATATGTTTACATATTTGGTATTTGTTTTTAAACGTACAAAAGCTCATTCAATAATAAAAAGTTTAGTTCAGAAAAAAGCAACAACAAACTTTTAAACAAAGTATCATTACAAAAATTTTCACCACTAAATTATTAATACTTAAGAAGCTTGTAAACTTCTAGCTTTGCGGAAGTTAAAAAATATCCTATCATCCTTACACTAGTTTGGGACAGAAAATATTTATAAATTTATATAAATAGTAAATTAAGAGTAAGTAAAATAAGATATTAAATATCTTTAAGTATCACTTTTGTTATAAATTATATTTTATGATGAATTTGATTATCAATTTACATGTAATGAGAATTTTTCTGAGTGCATTTTTCAAGCTATATTAATACAGGCTCATATTTTAAATAATTGAAAAAGTAACCTTACATTTTTTAGAGATATGCTTCACACATCACTTGAATAGTTCTTTATCACTAATAGGCCAAATGAGGATTTATCCTGTAGCTGAAAGCTTTAGCTATATTGAATATTTAAACACTGATAAATAGTCACTGTTCACTTCTTATAAGTAGTTACTACAGGCTACCTAACCTAACACTGTAGTAATATTAATTTTGCTTAATTGTGATAGTCTACCAATGTCAGACTTTGGAATATAGGTAATTTTTAACCAATTTTTTGCACAGTTAAATAAGATTTAAATCACATATAAACACGTATACGCTAAAAATAAAGTATTTTCTAATTCCATTGAAAATCATTAAATAATCCTGTATGGTTGTGTATTTGAACTACTTTAAAAATGCCTAGAACATTTACAAAAGTTGAGTACAATTACCTATTAAAAGTTCCAAAATGGATTTGATGGCCACCTATTTTGGATTGAAAATTTCAGGCTTTAAAAAAAAAGTCTACTGTCTATTTCCATCACCTAATAATTTGTTTGCCAAAAAATATGTTATTTAAATTCCTAGACTTTAAAAAAAATGAGTAAAAAGTGTATGGGAAATATTTGTGACACAAAAATGACATACCGAATAAAATATGTCTATAAATACTAAAATAATTTTTACTAATTTGATGAATAAAATTGGTTCCAAACAACCAATGTTTTAATGCCATCAAATAAAAGCTGCTGACATGTCATTCAAAAAACAAGAAAATGATAATGACTCAAGACATGAACTTTTGTCTCATGTCATGTGGCTTGCAGATCTTTTTTACTTCTGTTCAAATCAATCACTGTCTGGACAAAGTCATCATTTTCAATGAAATCAGTTATCACTATGTTTAGAGATTGAACACACTTTGTGGAACTGTTCTTAATCCATGAGCAGAACACTGGAGTCCACTGCCTATTCCATGTTTCCAATGTACTAAAAAGCCCAGCCATTATGGTGGTCATGGTTGGTGTCAGAACTCCTGAGAAGAAAACAACACAAAAAATTAGATTTTAAAACATATTTTCAAGTAATGAAGTATTTTAGCTTTTAGGTAAAAACCATATTTAACCTTTAAATTGACAAAGTGCCGTACTGCGCGCCTAGCCTCTATTACCAAAGCGCGCCTCAATAGAACTCTCTTTAGAAACAAAATGACAAAAAGTGAAAACTCTTCAGTGTGTGAAAGAAGCTGTATTCGACTTCCAGCAATGGCAGCCGTTTCCCTCGCTAATGTTATCGCTCGATTCATAATGTTTTTTGGTAGTTTTTATGTGTTTTTATTTGAAGATGCAATTTTGCTATACTTTATTATGAAAATAATAGTAATAAACTATAGGTAAAATAGTTTTAAACTCAAGATGGTCTTGTGGATGAGTAAAATTACCATTCTTATCCTAAGAGATGAAGTCAGTATGACAATAATAATATAAATATATTTTCAGCAATTTTTAAAATGTCATAACTCATAACCAGTCATCACAATACGGGAAATCCTTACGAGACTCAGGCGGAAGTTTAACAAACACCTTAAACGTTGTTAGAGTGTAAACTCAATTCTCTTCTCTTTTAATGTTAAGAGGAATCCATTTAAAAACAGAATTCATTAAAATGTACAGTGTTGAGAAAAGAAAAAAGAAGAAGAAAAGAAAGAAGAACAAATAAAAACTATATTCAAATAGGATTAGTTTTAAAAATTTGAGCCCATCAAAAAAAATAAATGTTAACAGAATAAATGAAATGTCAATCTCTGACTTCAGTGTCATTCATACCAAATGACTGAAATAATTATGTATTACAAATCAATAGCAAATGATAATAATGATACATTAAAAAAATGTAATTGTATAAGTACACAAAATGTCTTTGAAAAAAGCAGTCCTTGCCTAACAAGTTTTGATTTTATTTGTTTTGTGTGTGTGTGTGTGTGGGGGGGGGATCTGAAAAATATCTCCCCCTCCTTTTCAGTCATTAAATTTCACATGCAGAATGAAATGATTAAAGAATTAGATAACAGCATGATTTTTTTCCATTCTGGAAATTTTGGCAAAGTATTTCTTGTAGAGAGCTCACCCTGGCAGACTCGAAATCCTTTTGAGCTACACTGTTCATGAAGAGAGGTTAAAAATTGTAAACTTTTTGATGTCTCAGGAGTGTTTGGCCATGGAGCATTCAAACTGGAAGAAGTGAATGTTTCTAGGAAGTCTTCCCCTGCTGAATCTTGATAAAAGATAATAACCTGAAAAATTAAATGCCCGTAATTGTTAAGAAATGAAATTTCATTGTTTGAATCATAAGGAGTTATTTCTTGATTAGGAAGAATATCCAAAACTAAAATGTCACATTTGGGGTCTAGCTCAAGGAGGCCCCTTTAGTCTCACACTAAGCTCAAAAATGTCAAAATGTTTTATCTCGTTCAAGGGGACTTAAATCTACTGTATGTTGAATTTTTAAAATACCTGGATCAATTTTAATATGATTTTTTTAGTTTTCTAAATTGTATGTTTCAATGATCAAATATCTAGATAAAACATATTTTGTGAATGAAATTTGCAAATTGGACATTGTTCACAGTTAATTATGAATTACAAACTTTACGTTAGCAGTTTTGTTAAAATTTTCTTAAAAGATATCAACAGAAATAACAAGTAGACATACATCATTATTTGATACCAAGGGCATAGCAATATGATTTTAAAGAATTATTATATTGATATAGAAATCACTAGCTTTCAAATACCTGTTTTTCTTCTACCCACATTTTATTGAGAGTTAAGCTTTCAGGGTCACATCTATGACAAAGTTTTGATCCAAACACATAAATCAAGTGAGTGATTAATTGAATATGATGTTCCATCTCCATGTTGTAAAAATGATTAAAATCCAGAAGTATCACTTCACGTGGATGTTCTTCTAAAAATTTCAATACAGATTTTGTCATTTCTGTTATCTGAAATTGAAATTAATATTTTTATTATGTTACAGGATATAGTAAATATATAAATAATGAGTTCAATCTTTCAAGGCAGTTATGTATTAATACAGGCAAAAAAATTCTATCATTTTATTAAATGCTATAAAAGGACAAATATTTGTTATGCTTGAGAATAATTTATTTACCATGGAACCGAAAAGTTGATGCACAAAATATAAATCTTCAGAACCATCTTTTACAGCAACTCTAAGATCAAAGTATCGAATTCCAGCATGGAGTTGTTTCATGAAGTCTAAAGATTGACACACTGACCACCGCTGAACCACTCCTTTAGCTAGAGGGCCAATTGTTGGGTTATTAACAAGATTTCTGATATCTGGAGATGTGTCTGAAGATAGTTCACTACTTGCATCCAAATTAAATGTCCCAGAATTATGTGACCCTGTAAACAAGAAAGAGAAGCTGAGTTTGAAAAACTTAACTCACAAATCGGGAAAAAGCACACACAAAAAACGTGAAAGAGTCAAAGAGTTTCAAAGAGCAAAAGAAAACTTGTGAATCCGGAAAATAAAAATATTTAGCTTCATGCATCCAGATTTCCAGGACAAACCAGAAAAGCGGCACCTTAAGTTCCATCCATGTCTTCAACAACAGTACTAATGAGTAAGAGTATTATGACTGCCATTGTGCTATTGTTATATTATTAGTAAAAAAAAACAACTGCTTATAACGAGGGCTCTGAAAAAAAAAATCATAACTTTTGAACCACTTGAGCTACAAAGTAGATCTTTAACTTTATGTTAATCATTTAAAAGGCTCTATAAAGCTGTTTTACTTATATTATTATCGAAGTGATTATTCGCACGGTTTTCCCGTGCATATAATTTTTAAAATTATTCGCACGGGTCGTGTCTGGTCGTCGCGCATGCGTACTCCCAGCGGTTGATAACAAAATAATAGCCAATTTCACTCGATTTAGGCTAAATTGTGCAGTTATATGTTAATAGTACTAATATTTATATGTTAATAGTACTAATACTAGTTACAATTTAATGATTGATGTCTAATAAATGATAATTGGATATAACTTTGAATAATCGCATAAATAATCAAGTTTCTCTAGACTAATGGGTAGTCAGCTAGAGTTAGTGAATGTTATTATTGGTTAGCGGATCGAATCCTGATACAGTCTTTTTTTTTTTCTTTTCTGTTGTTGTTGTTTTTTTGTGTTGGTTTTTGTTTTACAAACACAGTGACGATGCTTGCAAACACTCAAACAGGCTTTTTTTTTTCCAGGGACAATTTTTTTAATATCCCATGAGTGAGTCACTGTTACTACAAGTGTTACTACTGAACTGAAGTTACTAGTTACTGTTCACTGTTATGCTTATACTCATACTCAGTTCAGTTTTACTTACACTTACAGTACAGAACAGAGTACGGACTCTCACTTTTTAATTTTTTAAAATGATGCTTTACCATCATAAAGTCTTTCACTTTAATTAATAAAATGATTAATTATACATCATTAATAATTAATTAGCGAACGGCGGTATGCAGGTCCGCTCAGACCCAGATTCTTGCTCAAATACTATTACTAAATTACTATCAATATCAGTGACAGCAAAATTAGTTTACCGTGCAAAAAATGATAATGTTTGATATTTTTTGTTCAAAATGTCATAATCATTGCCATCTTCATAATTTGTAGCCATTGGTCATTGACTCATTGAGTCACAGTCACAGTGACACTGTCTGTCAGTGGGTCAGTAACTAAATATTGTCGTAATTTATATTTGTTTTATTTGCGCAGACTATTAGGTCTAATAATATTTATTTGACTCAATTAAACAACAATTAAATCAATTAACAGTAGACAGTGTCCTAAAACGTAAATATCAACTATACTAATACTTTACATTATCTTAATTATTACACTTTGTAGTTAGTAAGTGTAGATTAGCATTTCAAAAAAGTGCGAATAATTATCGGCACGGTCGAACCGTGCTAATAATTTCAAAATTATCGGCACGGTTATGACGTCAAAACGGTGCGAATAACGCTTGCCTATTATTATTTAAGTATTATAACTTATATATTTTAAAAAAGGTAAAAGTGAAGTATGTTGACCCTGACGTCACGGTCATGGCGGCCTTCATTGTTGTTATAGCACGTCCTTTAAAAACCTTTAAAATTATAATTCTATAGCTATACCAAACCCAAACCCTAAAATCTTCAATTTTTTGAAAATTCTAAAGCTATACCAAACCCAAACCCTAAAACCTTCCATTTTTTATAATCCTTTTAGAATTTATAGAACTTTCTTTTCCAGCAACCGTGACGTCACGGTCGACATACTTCGCTTTAGCCTTAAAAAAATAATTGGCTGAATCCGATTATACGTTCCCCAATGGGTTATGTAGCAACTAATTCTGCGTTCTCTTCCTTTGTGTTTTAGGGTTTAGATTTAGAATTTTTATTTGTTAATTTAGGGTTTGGGTTAGGTTTAGTTTTAGAATTTTAATAGTTGAATTTTCCAAATTCTTTGGTACGCGGCATATCAACAAAAATGGCGGCCATGTTGAGTGGGAACGTTAAGTCAGATTTAATCAAATAATTGGTAAAAACGAAGATAGCTGACCGCGCCGTCATTACCGGTGGCCATCTTGTTGCTATGGCACATGACTTTTAAAAAAGGCATAGTATAATCATTTTTATATTTTTTGAATATATGAGGGGAGGGAGGGCCCTCCCCTCAACCCCTCCCCTGTTGTTTATTGGTTTTCTTTATTTTCAGAATATATGAAGGGGAGGGAGGGCCCTCCCCTCAACCCCTCCCCTGTTATTTTTAAAATTAATTTTTAATTAAATTCACTAGTTTCCCGCGCAAGGGGAGGTAATAAATAAATAAGAAAACAAACAAAATTCAAGGGAAGCAATGCCACGGTCAGAGTACTACGTTTTAGCCAAATAATTAAACATTTTCACCCAAGTCATTAAGTAAGTGCGGCTAGTGCTTACTTGTTAATAACTTGACTTGTGAGTGTGACTTAACTGTAGTTAACTAAACTTAACTGTTACTAAGAGGCTAAGAGTAAGAGTTACTAGTACTTTTGTTACTACCTGGAATAGCGAGTTTTGTCAGTGGAAGATCAAGTAGAGTAGGTGAATAATTGCTTAACGAAGTCATCCATTCAATGTTCGGATGATTACCTTCTTCCGAAGTCATTTTATTATAATTATTATTTTTCCCTCTCTAACTAAATCTTTATGGCAGACGCAAAAGCAAAAAACAGATAGATCAGATAAATTGCCACTTTGATTGTGCAGAGTGAATTGCCCTTTTGAGTGTTTCCTATGGCTATGGCTATGGAGACGTTCGTTAGTATACATCTCTTGACATTTATTTTGTCAAATTAACTGTTTGTAACTAACGCTGTATTTTTAATCCTTCCTCCTTCCATCCAGATAACAGGTTATAAAATAAATTTTAGTTTCAGCAACATTGAATAATATTTAATAAATAATACATTTTTATTTTTTATTAATTTAAAAGGTACATAAAATAATTCAATTGATAAGAGAAATAATAAAAAAACAAGTAATTAAAAACTCGAATGAGTATTATATGTACGCAGTAGTGGCGTAGCTAGGGCTAAGGTTATCCACCCCCCCGGCGACATGACAAAAAAAATCTGCGCCCCTACTCGGACTGACAGATTCTGGATGCTCACTGAGCACCCAAGAAAATTTTTAAATTTTACGGTTTATATTTATGTGTTTCATTGTCGAAGCATCTGTCATCTGTTATTGAAAGTTATTGTAATGAAATAGATTACAGGCAAAAAAATTATCTATACGATTTTAATCAATTTATTTGAAAAACAAATTAAAATTAAAAAAAAAACTGGAATAGGTACTTAAACGTAGATCTAATTTCTAACAAAGAATTTTCGATTCTTATATTTAAAATTTAAGGGAAATCATTCTAGAGTCTAGAGTCACACCCAGAATGTGTCAAAATCTACAAATTGCTGCTTAAATTACGGGAGTCAAACGAAAAGAGATTATTCAAAAAAATTCCTTCTCCAACATTGTTCTAAATATTATAAGCTATTGTTTGGCGTTGGTTTCAATCGGAAACCGGATAGATGTTATGTTATGTTATGGTTGACGAGAAATTGACAAATACTGATTTTTAAATTTAAAAAAAAAAAAAAGGAAATCCAATAAACCTTTTCGGTAATTTTTTAGACGGTGCACATCCTTGGGACCTCTTTAACATATTTGCAAAAGACCCGAACCCTCTATCAGGAGGAGTTGCTGTTCAAAGCTTGAAAAGACAGGTCGGAATTTTCAGATATATAAACGCAATTCGTCCCTATGGAAATTGCGTTAAAATATATACTCTACAAATTATACATGAATGAAATAGACTGTCTTCAACAAATTCATCATACTTGCTTCGCCTATCCCAAAACTTGTTAATCACGTTGTCAAAATTAATATTATCAAGTGTTTCTCTTTCGTTGCTAAGGAGTGCAAGACCACTCAGACGATCTTGTTCCATTGAAGCCCGTAATTAAGACAAAATAAGCTTCAGTTTGCTGAAAAACCGCTCACATCTTACAATGGAAACAGCAATTGTTTGAAGTATTTGCAGTGAAATGCGCCCATTTGGGAATACGTTATATCCGTATGAAACGATAAAACCAAAAAGATCCAAAAGAGTTTCCGGTAGAACTTCATGTAGTACTTAGCGCATTTTGGAGTCTCCGATTTCTGTGCAAAATTCGTGATCGTATTGATGTCAGTGTCGTAGAAATTTACAAAATCTCAGCAATTTTGACGAAGTGTATTGACATTAATTTGTCTCAGCAAGAAGAGTTTTGATGTCTAGTAAAAATCCAATTTTGGTGTTTAGGCTTTTTAGACGTAAAAATCATATTATTTCTCACGCTGGAGTCTATCAATTATGCTGTTCATAACACGTAAAATTTCTTCCTCTGCAGAAAGCCCTGCATCTTTGGCTAATTGTTCAGGCAACCTACAGTGTCGTCTAATCCTTCTGTCAACCTTGATTCCCCAAGTTGTACCTCTTGTTTTTTTTTAATTGTCTACCGAAACCTGGCTCCAACTATCACGAATGTTGACAAGTTATTTCTCTAGCGTTTCAAGATCAGATCCTGCTTCCTTGAAATTCATAGTAGGATCCCGCAACCGTTTCTGGACACGATCTATTGTCCCAAGTATTATGTTCCAGAAATGTAACAAAACTAGGAAGTTAAAGTTTAAAATACCTGCCAGCAAAGTTTCTGCATCATTTCTGATGTCAAGCGTCATAGTTGCATCATCTGATAATTTTTCCAACAGCCAGCAGCCCTACTAGTTCATGTAGTCCTACATAAATAGCTTTAACAGCCCCTGATCGGCATTCTTCCCAACGAGTTGTTGAACGACAGAAAAACTAATGTATAATTACAACTGTTAACAAAAAACAACAACAACAACAATAACAAACAAACAAACAAACAAACAAACAAACAAACAACAACAACTACGAAACATGATAACAACTGGATCCTTTTTAACTGAGTGAACTCCCGCTAAGTTTAAGTTGTGTTTGTCACAGTTGACGAACAATGCTCTGTGATTTATGGCACATATTTGCTGTTGAAAGCCGGATATACGCCCAGTAACTACAGCAACATTGTCATAACATTTTGAAAATCGGCTTGAGGTACGTTATCAGATTCAAGTTTCTCTACGATAACTCTTTCAAGACTTGCTGGGTCTTTCGAATGTATATTTGATGGCTACTTATTTAGTTTGAAATCCACATCCACAAATCTAAATACTCTAGAAAGCTGTTCCAGGTCTCCTAGATCGGGTGTTGAGTAAAGTAAGATCCCGTAGTATTTGTTTTTCTGATTTCACTAGCAGCTGATTCCTTACAATCGATGTAAGTAGGTGGATAAATTCATTTTGAATTTACGGTGATAAATAAGAAACTGAACCTAGATTTTCTCGCGCATGTTTTAGATGTTATTCTAAATGGGGATCATACTGAGCAATAATTTTGATCACAGAGAGAAATATTCTAAAATTTTTACCCTTGTCTTTATGCAGATGTTCAGCATGGCCACGCAGTGCCAAATTTTGTGAAAAAAGATATTTAATAGTGATTTAACCTGTTCGTTTAACAACGAAGTCTCTGGTGTTTTCCTCAGCATAAACAGTCGCATTTGTCTGAATCATATATTCTTGAATGTTGTAATCCTTACGGTTTGATTCAACCTTCTCGCTTTCGTGTTCTAAGACTGGCGTTGCAGGCGGTTGATAACTGCCGTTATTTCATTAGAAGACACGGAGTTTGCGGTTTCAGCTTTTTTTTTTCGTCTTGGCTCTTTTTAAAATCGTTTCCAGTAATTTACTAGACTTCGTCTCTTACTTCTTCCCCAGTCTCACACCTAACGACTCACAGTCTTTTTTATTAAATCCTTTATATTAACTTGTGGTGTCTGAGCCGTGCGACCGACCGACCGACAGTGCGACCTTGCCGAAAAAACTTTGGATCGATTTTTAACCCACTTTCTCATAAGCTAAAGAGCTGAAATTTTGCACGCAGACTCAAGCCAATGATAAAAAATGATGTATCAAAATTTCAAATTGATCAGATGGACTGTAATTGAATTATTGAATTTTAAAATTAATTTATTTATCTCCTTTTAATTTTTTGAGATAGAGTATTGTGGTGCATAATACAACAACCTTTCATGTCGCGCAATAATTGATTGAATAAGGTGCGCATTACATTGACAGTACTTTTTAAAAATATATTCACGATCGGTGCGCATTATATTAAACACGTTTTACAAGACATAACTGGAATTTTGTATTTTCGGATTGTTTTGCCGTGCGTATTATAATGAACATCCTTATAGTTATATATCCCCAATAAGACGTCACAAAGCTTTGCCTCCCCCCCCCCCTATTAAAGCTGTATTTTCTATTTGAAAAATAGCATGTTTCAAATCACTTGTTTGTCATGTAAGTATGTATTTAGTGTAAGGCTAAGCTATAAAAATCAAATATCAAATATTTAAGTGGAACTTTTATTTAAAGTTGCGAGTTTTGATGTGACGTCACATTTCTCAAGCAACCCCCCTCTATCCCCTATGTGCGTGACATCATTTATGTACGACTCCCTATATTAACATTGGTGTGCATGTTTGCAAGTCTTTAATAAATATAATTAAACACACATATTTACACTTTTAAATTTAATACATATGTATGCTATATTAACATAGATATGCATTTAATACATAATGTTCCTCTAAAAGAAGACAACGACGAAAAAGAAAACCCATCTTTTGGTTTTGTGGAGAGCAATCTTATTTCCCCCTCTTGTTCTGGGGGCAGTAGTGAGATGGGATTCTATGGTGTCGGTATGTCAAAGCCCAGTTGGCTGTATATTATTATTTAAAACAAAAGACATCGCCTCTTTCATGTCCAGCCGTGTTTTATTGTAGTTTTTTTCAACTTTCATGTTAACTGATATTTTTTAAATTTCATAAGTTTCGAGTTCAACGTATTTCATCGTATTTCGTAATGTTGTTCTAGGTGAAACATTTTTTTCGTCTCTTATTGTTTTGACATAAAATAGCACACGGTAAAACTTTAAATTTTGATGTCATCCCCCTGATAGTGTCACCCGGGGTGGTGAACCCCCGCAACTCTAGTGACGTCACTGCATCAGACAACTAGAGATTGAACATCAGAAAGTAGATGTTGTAGACACAGCTGTCGAGTGGCATGCGCACACGAACAAAAAACATCTTTCACAATCCAACCTGAAATATACGATTCAATTAAAAAATATACAATTAAAACACTCGTCACTTTTTGAAAATTAATTGTATTTTTATTTTAAATTGTCCAGTTTAAAAAAAAAATATTTATTTTATATTATTTAATAAAAATAATATGTTGCCCTTTTCAAGGACAAACTGCTTGATGTGGCACATATTATGGAAGTTTCTGGGCTAAAACTTTGTCATGTTTTCGATAGATAAAGCAACATGTTCTCACTCATTTTCCACTGTCTTTCGTTGCAAATAACTGTTCAAACTCTGATTATATCTTTAAACGATTGGAAAGAAACTAATAAGCCACCCCTGCATTATAGACGTGATAAAGCAACATGTTCTGAGTTGATCTTTATCGTGTATTTTAATACAGGGTGTCTAGGGAAGAGCAGGAATAACTCATCATACGCGTTTAAGTCTTATCTTACATGTTACAGACGCTTCTTCTGGTTTCTATGGTTTGTGTTTAGTCCTGTATTCTTATTAGAGTTTTAAATGATGATACAGTATGTCACTCATATTTGCATATCAAACAATCAAACAATGTTGGAGAAACATGCAGGAAAACAAAGTGCTCGGGCTCAGGTATAATGGTAATTAAGGAGATTTATTTCAATTTTTTCTTTGAAAAACTAATACTTAAATCCAATGAAAAATAAATAAATAAATCAAATATAAATTTTATCAACATTTAAAAATTACTATACAAATTACATCAGAGACATGATAATCATTAAGAAGATTTATTTCAAATATTTTTGGATATTGCTATATTCTACAGACAATTTAATCAAATGAATGAAGAAATAAATATATAAAATTTAAGTTTCATAAATGTATTTTAATAACAGCCATTTAGGCCATGGAAAAATAACATAAACTAATATAACATTTTCATACGTGTCCTTTTTTTTTTTTTTAAAAAAAAGCCACTTTAGCCAATGTACTATTTTGTGGTAACACAACTGGCTTTCAATTTTATTTCAAAGATATGAATATCAAAGCCGCAATGGCCAAGAGACAGGAGAAGAAGGACTTGTTTGGGGTCAACGTTGCGCCACTGAAGGCAATACCATCGTCGGGACCCATTCCATCTGTTGAAAAAAAAGCACTAATTTTGAAAGGTTAATAAAAAAAAAACAACTAAAAAAAACAAACAAAAACGTTGTAAACTAGAATTGCGATAATATATTTAATACTGAACTAGAAATAACAAAAATGTGGTTTGAGATTGTCCCATCCATCCATTGATGTGGCTATTCGAGGCCGTTGAAATAATGTTATATTTGCTAACAAGCGTTTAAAATTTAAACGAACGCTTCACGATATCAAAATTTAAAATTCCATTATCAAAATAAAACATTTTGCACCGAATGCCCTTATGTTTAAAAAAAAAGAAAAAGAAAAGAACCCATTTAGCGCAGATATTGGGAATATGACATGAGTTACTGGAATTGATGTTAGATCTTTTTAAAAAATCCATTAATTCAACTTCAGGGTATTGTCAATCTGTCTTTCGTGGTCACACGGAAAAAAGTATTTAAACAAAAATGACCCACTTTCCGTGATTCTATCGAGCTGAAATTTTGTACATAGACTTTTTCATCTAACAATACATTCTATCAAAATTTCATATCGATCGAATATTTAATTAAATTGATTAATTTTTTAAGATTATCTCTGTGTTTCTCTATGTAGCATGTAAATGTTTATGCTAATCTGTCACGCGGTGCGTATTATATTGAATATAATCAATACTTATAGTTTTGTCCTATGTATAAGGGATTTATAGTAAAAACAAACTTTGTTTTTACGGGTTACTTAATTTATACTTGCGTCCTACGCTCTTATAAGAACGTACAGACTAGCGTTCACAGGCCACGGCTATGATAGACCAAGACTTTATTTCCTAAGCTGGATTGTCTCAGGGTCAGATTCCTGACTTCACTGAGATTTGAACAGGTGACCCTCAGCTGCCGTTCGACCAGCGTGGCCCTTACATGTTAGCAGTTTTAAAGACCTACTAAAATATTATATTTGACTTTGACAGATTTATAATTCTCAGATATTAAAAAAAACAAAACAATGGTTCTAAAAATAAATTCTAAGTTCGCCAAATGACAATGCTTTCACGTAACATTTGATGGGGTTTTAAATAAATTTTGATGGCAATTTGTTAGTGTAAAATGACGTTTAGTGTAAATTTTTTTCTTTTGTAAAAAGTTACTTGTTCACTCACTAACTCATCGCATAATTTTGTTTTTAGCGTTCTTTTAAATAAATATGAATGCTTATTTCTTCCTACATTAATAAGAAAAATGCTTTTAAGTCCACATGTGACAACTCAATAATCGAGTGTCCCTTTCTTCCCCATGCACTATAAAGAAGCTCATTTGTTAACATACACTATACTCTGTGCAGAACTTCACAGAAATAAAGAGACATGGTTCAGTTTATTTTTATTTTTTAAAAGTAGGACACCTACCACAGAATATTTTCAAGTCACTGACAGAACTCCTGGCTTCCAGAATCAGCTGATATTGCTCTGCTCTCTTAAGACATGATATTCCAAATATGCAGTCAGTGAATACGCTTAAGTCACTGCATATAAATATACAAGATATTATAATACATCAATCAGCATTTTATTGGAGACAATTTGAGCCTTAACATTATTTAAACAATATATATATATATA
>MUZC01002045.1:113213-126209 GCA_002072015.1 Radix auricularia | reverse complement strand
AAAGCCCTCCAGGCCCCCGAATCCCTAGCTACGCCACTTATTTTGTCATATGAAGAATATCTAAGATTCTAAGCCTATGTGGTGTCGAGAGATTCTTCTGCACATGCATACAATATACATTGCAATTAAGAAGATAAAAGGATTTGATTGTGATGAAAATGAAGGTTAATATTCACACACCTCAAGTTTTGTAAATAATAAAAAAAAACTGTAGGTTTACATTTAATTTTATTAACAATAAGGTGACACTTTAGGAAGATGTCTTAGCTTCCACATCTTTTTAGTAAACCCAGTAAATCAAAAATGACACACGTTTTAAAAAGGATTTATGTCTAGCAGAGGATTAGGGATGAGTAAATTTTTAATATAAGAAAAAACTTTATTTCGGCCCTCCCGGCGCCCAGTAAGTAAGAATTTAAACATTGTTTTCACCTGTTACCATCGTGGAAGTGTACTAAATGGGAAATAGGATAATTAGTGATTTTCAGTTTTTATGAAGCTCATATAAGGAAAAAAAATATTTGGGCCCACGGCCCACAGGAAGTGTTAATTAAAAAATTATATTCATTTTTTACCATCGTGGAAGTGTACTCAACAACTTCCCAAAATTTCATGCTTCTGCCTACGCGGGAAATATGATAATTAGTGATTTTCGTATTTTATATAGTCCATTTAAGGAAAAAAAACATTTTAGAGCCCCCGCCCCCCCATGAGTGTGAATTTTCATTTTTTTTCCGCCAATTATTGTCACAACAGGCTACTCAACAACTTTGCAAAGATTCGTGCTTCTACCTACACGGGAAGATGGAGAATTAGGGATGAGTCAGTTTTTATATAAGAAAAATACATTTGGACCCCCCGGCTCCCAGTAAGTCAGAATTTAAATATTGTTTTCACTTGTGGAAGTGTACTGAACAACTACCCAAATGTTCATGTTTTTACCTACACGGGAAATAGGAGAATTAGTGCTTTTCAGTTTTCATAAAGCTCATATTAGGAAAAAACTTTCATTGGCCCACGGCCCACAGGAAGTGATAATTTAAATATTATATTCATTTGTTACCATCGTGGAAGTGAACTTAACAACTTCCCAAAGTTTCATGCTTCTGCCTACACGGGAAATAGGATAATTAGTGATTTTCATATTTTATTTAGTCCTTGTAATGAAAAAAAAACGCTTTTGGGCCCCCGGCCCCCATGAGTGTGATATTTAAAATTATTTCCTTCCAATAATTGTCACACTAGGCTACTCAACAACTTTGCAAAGTTTCATGCTTCTACCTTAACGGGAAATCGGAAAATTATTGATGAGTGAGTTTTTATATAAGAAAAAATAAATTTGGGCCCCCGGCCCCCAATGAGTGAGACTTTAAATATTTTTTAGATGTTTCCATCACGGGAGTGTACTCAACAACTTCTAAAGTTTCATGTTTCTACCTACACGGGTAATTTGATAAGTAGGGATTTTCAGTATTTAAAAAAAAAAGTTTTTTGGCCCCCAGGCCCCACGAGTGTGATTTCTAAAAATATTTTAACGCCAATAATCGTTTTGAGAAGCTACTCAACAATTTACCTAAGTGTCATGCTTCTACCTACACGGAGAGTTTGATAATTAGTGATGAGTCAGTTTTTAATAAAAGAAAAAAACTACAATTGGGCCCCCGGACTCCATTATGTGATAATTTAAATATTGTTTTCGCTTGTTACCATCGTATAAGTATACTTAACAACTACCTATACCTGAATTTTTATGCTTTCACCCACACGTGAAATAAGAGAATTAGTCATTTTCATTTTTTGTATAGCTCATATAAGGAAAAAAGCAAAATTATGGGCCCCCAGACCCTAGGGGTTGTCAGCTGGGGTTGAAACATAGCCATTGACCTTTTGCGGGTCAAGTTGTGGTTCCATGCAAAATTTTACTACCCTGGGTCCAACGGTGTGGATTTGTAATGGTAACAAACAAACAAACAGACAAACTTTCAGCTTTATAAATTAGATTTGCAAACAATTTTTCCCATTTATTGACCGTGATGGGAAATTTAAAACAAATCGATTAAGAGGAGATTTGAAAAAAAAAAAAAAAAGAATAATTTTTTCTATAGATTCATCTGTTACCTTGTCACTTATATACAGGCCTCCGTTATTTTGGAATGAAAAATGATTCATCATACGGGTTTTTCTGCACCCAGAGACATACAAATTTCATATACGCTTGAGTGTAAAACTTATTTTAGTTAGTTCCACACCCAGTCGATAATGTCACGGTTGACAGACGTTACTGTGCGAAATGATCACGTCACGAGATTTCTTTTTTGGAAGAATGAATGCATTCATGCAACTGTTTGGTGTTAATGAGAATGGGCGGGGGTGGGTGGGTTTTTATAAAATTGGTCAAAGAACCCCTACACACATATTTCAACATTTATATATCTTATTGGATTAGCAACTTTACGAGATGAAAAGGATTGAAACCGTGTGATTTAAAGAAAAATTATTTTTTTAAAAACATCTTACATAAGAATATTAATAAAAAATTTCTTCAGTAATATTTTAATACTAGTTTTTTTTCAAAAGCCCAAGTAACTTATTCTTGCTTAATAAAATACTCAATATTAAACTTCCTGAAATGTATACAAAGCATTTTATAATTTGTAAATCCTCAAATCCTATTTTTTAAACATCGTTACCTTTTCCAAAATTAACATTTTATGAGCTAAACAATGACGTCATTTAATATTTTTTTACGTTAAAATACACCACATGCTGTTTTAACTTTTATGGATTGTTGTACTATTTCAAAAATAATCTTTAAGTTATAATTATTTTGCAAACCTCCTGATGCACACCTTATAAGCTCAAATAATGACGTCAAGGCGTTACGGATCATCCAGCCAGCCAGTGTCTTATATTGTTTATAAGAATTTAGTGACAAATTCAATGTTTCTACATTTCTGATTTACTGCTCCATAATAAATATAAAAAAAAATATTTGAAAAATGAAGAGAAACAATATGTTCTATTAGAAAATTCAAAGACTTCGCTATCTTCTCTGAGATGTTGGAGTAGTTGCTTAGGAAAGTACGGTAATTTGGTGGATCAATCAGAGTCCCCCCCCCCCTGATATGAAGAGGTGGCAATGTCGGCCAAACACGTATTTGATGTGCGTGTGGAATGAGAAATACATTCTTAGGCGTGCTCAGTGTCACGCTAACCCTTTCAAGTCTTATCTAGTCTTATTGATTTGAGACATGATCTAACGACCTGTAGATGTCAGACTATAGAAGATATTTCAAAAGCCTAATCTATGCGATCATCAGTGAAAATAAACACACACGGATATCTCGAAATTAAACTAAAATTCTTTATTGAATTCAGGATATTATGCAGTACATACTCTAATTTAGTACGATATTGCAAATGCTTAACTGCCCGAAACATAACACCTAGAAAGGTACAGGGTTTTCCATCTCGGATGGATTTTGTGCCTACAAACAAACACCTTAACAAGAACTGTTTGCAGATTATTGCGTTCTATACTAATCCATGGGTTTTAGTCTAGTCTGCATTATTATTTTTAATTTAAAAAAAACAGAAAAGGAAAACATTATCATTCAGTTTTTTTAAGAAGAATGTCCATGTAAAAATTCAAAGAACAAAATCTTATTGCCTGACCATTAAAGCAACTTTAAGAAAGACAATAAAGTTTGGAAAAAAAACTGTCTGATAAAGAAAATTTTCGACCAATATTTAAACTTTAAAGCACATCAATGCTTAATGATGTTTATGAAATACCAGCCTATAGCAGTATAATGGGTGCTTCAAATCGTTTTATGCCTCTCCTAAATAGATGTTAATTCAAAACGACAAAGTTTTTCGTAAAAATTAAAAAAAATCCATCAGTTAGCTTTAGCTTTCGATTAGCTCAAATATACAGACGCTACTTCTATGCAGAAGATAATTGCGTCTACAGACCATGACAGATGATCTGTTAGCAAGTGATGCAGCGGTCATAGGCCACGGCTCTAAGGTTTCAACGCATTACCCAGCCGCCTAACTATTGTTAGGTACCAATTCAGAGTTGGGTGTCTCAGGGACTCCTTGGGGCCCGGGAACAAATCCTCGTCTTCATGTGGATTTGAACTCGTGACCATCGGTACGCCAGTCGAGCGAGCTGCCACTCGACCACCGCGTACCACAGTTGTGATAAATGCAACTTATGCAGAATAATTGTATACGCAATTTTTTAAAAAGTGTTAAAATATTTATACTGGACCAGTTAAAGATCGTGTAAAATTATGGCAATCTTATAAATTTTTAAATAATACCCCCCCCCCTCAATTTGAGTTTAAAACATTTTTACACTTAAAAATATTTTAAATCACTTACCAGTCAAAGCTAGAAATATAGCTAGGATGAAACAAATCATTTTTATAAAAAAAGCCTAGCTCAAATGTATCATTGGAGTAGAGGGCATTAGAAGTCAGTCTCCGAACGTGTGAAAAGCTAAAACGAATGTGACGGGGGCCGACAAACCTTTTTATTTCCAACTCAAAAGTCGGCCAACTGTGACACAGGTGAATTTCGTACTTCAATATTCGCCCACTTAATATACTTACTAGGCTTAGGAATTCAGCAGCCATATGAAGAGACATAGTTTTATCCTAATGTAAAGCTTTTCTTTGTAGAGGAGGAAGTTACCATTTTGTATATAGCCGTGCTTAAAAAGGGTATAAAAACAACTGAATGGCAAAGACTAATAACTCTAGATATTAAGGGAAACAATAGTTCTAATATCATAAATAATATAATAGTCCAAGTCACTCACTCACTGGATCTGGAACGCTGAGGAGCGATGTACGACAGTCTACAGCAGTTAGTTTAGTTGAAAAATCGTGTGTTGATGAGCGCTGTAAAAATATTTAATATGATGACGTCATTGTTTGGTATGCATCGGTGCGCAAAATACAACCCCTATTATTAAATTTAATACTTTGCGTACATTTCAGAAAGTTTAATATTTCGTATTTATCAAAAAACGACAAGTTAGTTGGGCTTTTGGAAAGGGTTGGCGTCGTAGGCGCCCTAAAAAAGTGGGCGCCGCAGGCGCCACGGCGCCCCGTCAAAATCTAGTAATACAATAAAGCTCTTCAATAAAAGCCATGACTGAATCATCCATAATTCTCCAACTTCCCGTACAGATTGAAGCATGAAACTTTGGGAAGTTGTTGATTAGGGTCTCGCAACGATTAATGACGCAAAAGAATTTTAAAATTCACACCCTTGGGGCCGGGGGCCCCCAAAATTTTGTGTGTGCTTTATATGGACTATATAAGATATGAAAATCACTAGTTCTGCTATTTCCCGAGTGGGCAGAAGCATGTAACTTTGGGAAGTTGTTGAGTACAATCCCGCGGCGATGGTAACAGGCGAAAAAAAAATCACTTCCTGGGGGCCAAATAAAGTTATTTCCTTGAATGAGCTATAGAAAAATTGAAAATCATTAAGTTACCTATTACCCATGTAGGTAGAAGCATTCAACATTGGGAAGTTTTTGAGTACACTTCCGCGATGAAAATAGTCGAAAAAATATTTAAATTATCACCTACTTGGTGCCGGGGGCCACAATGTAGTTTATTTTCTTGTATTAAAAACTGACTCATCACCCATTCTCCAATTTTCCTTGTAGGTAAAAGCATGAAACTTTGGGAAGTTGCTGAGCACACTTTCCTGACGATAATGAGCAATTAAAAAAAATCACTCATTTGGGAGGGGGGGCCCAAATGTAGTTTGTTCCTTAAACGACCAATATTATCATTGAAAATCAACAACTCTCTAATTTTCCGTGTAAGTAGAAGCATGCAACTTTCGGGAGTACACTGCCACGAAAATAATAGGTGAAAAAGAAATTTATAACTCTCACTCATGGGGAGGGGGATTTGGGAGGCCTGGGGCCCAAACGTATTTTGTTCACTAATATGAGCTATATAAAAATGAAAAATCACTAATTCTCATATTTCCAGTGTAGATAGAAGTATGAAGCTTTGGGAGTTTGGTGAGTACACTTTACCAATGGTAACAGGCGAAAAAATAATTAAATTATCACTCCCGGGGTGCCGGGGCCGAAACGTAGTTTTTTCTTTTATAAAAAACTGACTCATCACTAAATCTCCAACATCCCGTGTAGGTAGAGGCTTAAAACGTTGGGATTTTTTTAGCGGCCTAGTGCCCGTAATGCTATTTTAAAACATGATTTATAACTAAGGTATTTTAAACAGTGACTACTAGCAGTTGCGTAGCTATAGGAGGGGGGCTCCAAATTCGAAAGTCCCCAGGGCCGCATTTAAGGGGGGCCAAAATCAGTGTCCCCCAAAGAGGTTAGGCCTACCAGGCTCACAAACCCCTACAAATTCCTAGCTATACCACTTCCTACTAGGTATATGGATGAATTATTAACCAAATTTGATATTTAACAATTCTATAGAATAATGAACTCCTAACGTCTGTACCTTTGGGGCCGCACCGATTATAATTTTAATCGTAAATTTTTAAAGCTTCATTTCTGATTAGATTTTTAAAATTTCAAATAAATATAGATACGTATCTCCATTTAATGACCTTTATTGAAATCTTCAGCCTTTTTGAAATATGCACATCCTGCTCCCATTTTCCACAGGGGCCCTTAATGTAATTTTATTTCCCATTTGATTTTACATGACCTTATCAAATGTTGACAAACAAATATATCCATCATGATCTAGATTGAATAGGTTTTCAACGCTTGCTGAAATTCTAATTTTCCGCTGCAAAGCGCGGGTACGTAGCTAGTATCATATAAAAAAGCGACACGATCAATCCAAAATACAGGCGGTCATTTGTAATTAAAAAGTATAAAGAAAATATTACACAAAAATTTATATATCTATCCCGTCCCATAAAATACATGGAATTGGCTGGAAATATCTAAGTATTGAGGGAATTTCTTGAGTTTGTTGCTAACACCGACGAAGCATTTTTATGACACCCAGTAAAATGATGTCGTCTGTGTTGGCCTTTTTGTAAGTAGTTATCCCAAAAAGAGGGCAGTGAAAGCCTAAACAGATTTGACAAGACATTCCATAGATTTGAAAGATCTTACATAAATTTGACAAGCCAAAACATAGATTTGACAAGGACTAACACAGATTTAGAGGATGCGAGTCCTCGCTTATTCTGCTTTTTAAAATAAAAATATTAAAAAAAAGTTTTTAAGATACCACGTTTTGTGAACTAAAAAGAAGAAAATAAATTTTTTCTTGGGCTCTGTTGGAACTTCCCTTCCCCTGGGCTGAGCCAGAACTGTTTTGTTGGATGCACATTGTGGACATTTTGTACATACACACTCTTACACACCAAAATATTTTCGAACTAAAAACGTGGGGGGCATTCGGCTGAAATTTGGTCTATTAATGCTATTACATTAAACTTTTCAGTTTCAAATTCCTCCACAGTCTATATATGATACTTCATTTAATTTCAGCCGAATGCGCCCCACGTTTTTAGTTCGAAAATATTTTGGTGTGTAAGAGTGTGTATGTACAAAATGTCCACAATGTGCATCCAACAAAACAGTTCTGGCTCAGCCCAGGGGAAGGGAAGTTCCAACAGAGCCCAAGAAAAAATTTATTTTCTTCTTTTTAGTTCACAAAACGTGGTATCTTAAAAACTTTTTTAAAAATATTTTTATTTTATACTTTTTAGTTCAAATGAAAAACGTGGTGTTTTAAAAAGCTTTTTTATATATATATTATTTATTTGTTCATGTTTGAAATTAACGGTCATACATTTTTCAAATTTCAAGAAATTTTGAGAAAATTACCAAACTTAACGAAACATTTTCCGGAAAACACAAGAAATCATTGACATTTGATTAGTTATTCCATATAAGGAAAAATAGAATTTAATTCTACTATAATTAAGTAGAATTGAGTACTATAATTAATGAAATATTAAATTGTCATGTGAATCAAGTATGCATGCAAAATTTCATCAAAATTGGATGATCAGAAGTGGTTCAAATGACATTTGATTAGTTATTCCATATAAGGAAAAATAGAATTTAATTCTACTATAATTAAGTAGAATTGAGTACTATAATTAATGAAATATTAAATTGTCATGTGAATCAAGTATGCATGCAAAATTTCATCAAAATTGGATGATCAGAAGTGGTTCAAAAAAGGAATTCAATTTTTGCCCCGGTTCAAATGACATTTGATTAGTTATTCCATATAAGGAAAAATAGAATTTAATTCTACTATAATTAAGTAGAATTGAGTACTATAATTAATGAAATATTAAATTGTCATGTGAATCAAGTATGCATGCAAAATTTCATCAAAATTGGATGATCAGAAGTGGTTCAAATGACATTTGATTAGTTATTCCATATAAGGAAAAATAGAATTTAATTCTACTATAATTAAGTAGAATTGAGTACTATAATTAATGAAATATTAAATTGTCATGTGAATCAAGTATGCATGCAAAATTTCATCAAAATTGGATGATCAGAAGTGGTTCAAAAAAGGAATTCAATTTTTGCCCCGGAAAGACAAACATCCAGACAAGAAAGCAAACTAAGAAAAACGTGGTAAAAACGTGGTAAAAAACGCATCAGGATCTTAGGACACCATCTTGGGGTAAATTAAAGTCGATGGAATGAGGGAAAGAAAACTTGATGTTCCATTTGCTTCTCTTACTTTTTCGTATGCGTCGCTCTGACAGCTTAATCTCAGAACCACGAGCTTCAAGTGTTTGCCAAGGCTGGCAGATAGGCGATATAATAGACCTCAGGGTAGGTAGTCCTCTATTTACAATCATTTGGTTGGGGGTCAAAGCATGGAGTTTGAAGGTGGGTCGTGAATCGAGCTGACTCAAACAATTTCACTTAGCATTTGACAATTTTACTGAGGCATACTGAAGAAGTGGTGGGGGGAGTGCTGGATGATTGTTCATATTTTAGATTGCTTTGATTTTATAGTCTTAATTTATTTGTATTTAAACATGCCTTCAGAATTAAATACAGTTACACCAAAAATTAACGTACATTGTTGTGACATTTTACCACGTTTAAAAAAACAACAACAACAACTTGCTTTCGTTCCTTTTTGTCTGTCTTTTTGTCTGTCTTTTTGTCTGTCTTTTTGTCTGTCTTTTTGTCTGTCCGCTAAGTTTCAGATTTCCTAACGTAAAATTAAACCACTTCTGATTATCCTAGAGATCTCAAAATTTTACCACAGATAGATCTTGGATGACAATGCATTGTATCACAATTTCAAATCAATCGAATGTGCTGTATTTAAATTAATGCATTTTAGTTTATATCTTTATATATCATCTGTATTCGTCTACTATTGTTTACATCAACGAGCATGCCATGTTCACGCCAGCCATCGATGAACACATACTCGTGTTTAAGGGACGTTTAGTCAGTGAAGAAAACATTAAACCACTTCTGATGGTCCAAGAGATTTCAAATTTTTACCTTGCATCAAAATAAATAGAGGTAAGTTAAGATTTTAAAAAACTCTTTTTATAAGTGGACTAAAAAGAAGAAAGCAAATTAACAGTTATAAGTTTCAAGTACATTGATTTAATATGACTAAAGACGTGGGGCGGGTGCTTCAAAATCCATTTTTAATTTAGATATACACCCAAAAGATAGATGTTTGGTATAAAAATTAAAGATTTATAATTTTAAAATGCAAAAGAGAGACCTATAGGTGAGAGAATGAGTGGACTGCATATGTAAAACCTCATACAACGAGATGCCAGAGCGCGTTCATCTGTAACTGTACAGTTCCATCAGGAGTAGCAGGAGACAATGATTCTAAAAGTTTTCAGTATTTTTTCCTCTTTATTATAAGAAAAAAGAACTTAAAATTTTTTTTATATATAAATTATTTTTTTGTGTTGACTATTAGATGGCGAATTCATTACATAACAGTTCGTGTTGTTTTGTGATTGGGAAGTAGCAGTAGAAATCTTTTAAAATAAAAAAAAAACAGCTGATTGTCCCTCACCAGGGAGAATGAATGCTTAATCTCAATCTCATCTAAAATGTCCGCTTATGTCGGCTAACACATTCAAAATTCCTCTGTTCACCCTCCGTCTCACAACTCCATTTTAGCTTTAAATGCAGATGGTGTGTCTGTCAACTAGAAAACGGTTGTCATTTCCCCCTGGAAGGACATATTGAGTTCATGGAGCAGGATGAATGTCTCAAGGGTAAGCTAATTTTTTGTCTCATACGTTGTCACTGAATTGTGCTGCCAGCTTTAACTTTCTTTCTGAGACAAAAAAAACTTTGCAAACGCTCTCGTTATTCAAATACTCTGGTTAGTTATTTTTCTCTGGATGTACATTTGTTTCTGCATTCAAGATAATGCATTTGGTCTCTGCGTCCATCTCCTCACAAAGCTGCACAAACAGGCGCGAGTTAAGTGCTCGTTCTTTGATGTGGTAAATAACTTTAACGACACTTATCAATACGCTGTTAAATTCCGGTGTCATTATTTGCCTTGACATCTCCCGTAGATTCACTCTCATCCAGACTGTCGTCCGGTCAGGGCGGCAGCTCCGTCTGTGCACATGCTAACACAATGGAACCATTTCAGTTGCCCTGATATATAATTATCCAGTTGTTAGAGCAGTTATGCTAGGCTCCCGTGGTGTTGGTTGTTAAGGTTATGCACAAAACAAATCATTATACCTATCCTTTTGCTAAATATATCGCCCATACACAAGTAACATTGCCTTGTTATTAATGTCTGTAGATTTTTAAACCGGAAATGTGTACCACGGGTATGTATTAATTCTCAATAATCTCAATGTTTTTGGGCAATAACTGCAATGCGCCTAGTCACAGTTCTAGCCGACAAAGGCACATGTGCTCTCTTTTTCAAAGCAGCCTCTCCCAGAATTGTTTCATGGCAAATTTTTTTAGTAGAGGGCAAGATCAATTCTTCACTTATAGTTCATAATTGTTAGCCTTAGCAATACGATTAACCAACAAGTTATCTTTCAGGGCGTTCTCATTTATTGTTGTGGTGGCTTTGAGAAATGTCCTTTGCCTTAGTGCTCCAATTTTGTCTTTACACTTAAAGAATTTGTCTTTCAAAAGTCACAGTAAATACTATGGGAATAATTCAACTTTCTCTCGGGCGGCCCAGAAGCAATGAGCCACTGACCGGTATCTGTGTGCGTCCCGGGGGTTGGGCACTACTGCTCTAGCTGATCTCTGCCGGGTCGGTCATCTCTTGTATTTTGTCTTTGTTTGCTACATAGTTTCACCTTATCAAAATGTTGACATTCTACTACTTCATTGTTGCTTAGTTATGGGGGAATTCTTAATGATTTTGTTTTTTCAAATTAAAAATAAGTTTAAGGTTATACCATTCCATTTGTAACAGAGGTGATTTTAATCAAGGAATGGCAAATATCTCTAAAATTTCCTTATATAATAACATACCCCCGCAAAACCCTTTTTTCTCTCCTTCACGCATTTCTTAAACTTTAAGTTTAACTAAATAAAAAAAAAACTAAATGTATAGAATATGAATTATTAAATTCGAGTTTCAATGTTCATAATAATGAGGATTTAATGATTTTAAATTAATTTTGCTTTGCAATATTGTCACCGCTAGTTCCATCATTATTATTTTAAGAAATCGTGAAGCATAGCTGCTGCGTAACAATTTCTAAAGCTACCTGACCTAGATTAAATTTGTTAATAAATTTTGTTTGCTCAATTCAATGCTTTTAAAAACTCGATGCAAGAGGGTCAAAAGAAAATTTGGGAAGTGGTGGGGTATCTTTCCACTTCTTTAAACATAAAACTGCGTTGCCAAATATGGACGAAATTATCAAGCCAAGATACCTAGGGAAGCACTACTTTATTGCACCAAATTTTGTATTCAAATTGTTAAAATACGACATTGAAATATTTAGACCCCTCCGCCTCCACTACAATAGGCTCTTGTCTTTTTAAATGATGGTTCCTTGTTAATCCTTAACTATTTTGTTGTATATGATTGAGATAAATTATTATGTCACATAAATTGACACTTAGTGTTGAATGACATGCAGTTTCTTTTAGATCTTACCTCTTCATTAAATATATAAATCTGGTATCCATTTTTTTAAAAACCAAAAACAATTATTACTATATTATTGCAATTGTTTTAAGGCGTTAGAGTCGTGACGTTTAGATATAGTATTTACAAAATTGAAAGCTTTAGAAAAAGACACTCAGGATAGGTACCTGGCGTACACAAAGACACTAAGGGGCGATCAGAGAGACGCCCTAGACAGACCAATAGATAGCACAGACATCAAGACTGCGTTAGACGACATGAACAAAGGGAAGTCACCCGGGCCAGACGGGCTGACGACCGAGTTCTACCAACATTTCGCCACACAAATGACGCCACTCCTACGCGCGATGACGGACGAAACGTACAGGAACAAAGAGCTGCCACGCAACATGGGAGAGTCGTACATAAAAATTCTCCACAAAAAGAAAACAGATAGAACACAAACAAAAAATTATAGACCAATATCTTTACTTAACACAGATTACAAAATAATCACTAAAGTAATAGCAAATAAAATTAAACCGTATCTAAAGGATCTGGTGCATCCAGACCAACAATGCAGTATTAAAGATAGAAACATAAACAACCATAACCACTTCATCAGAGACATAATACATTATGCCAAAGACAAAAACATCGCAGCGAGTATCTTGGCCCTCGACCAAGAGAAAGCATTCGATAGGGTATGTCACACATACCTACACAAAATACTAAAACAAAATAACCTAGGTAGCTACGTGTGTGAATGGGTCAAAATATTATATAAAAATCCCATTAGTAAGCTACTAATTAATAACACACTATCGGAAGGAATAAAAATACAAAGATCTGTTAGGCAGGGGTGCCCACTCTCGCCCTA
>MUZC01002045.1:85229-111193 GCA_002072015.1 Radix auricularia | reverse complement strand
AAAAAAAAAAAAAAAAAAATTTAGAAAAAGAAAATTTAGCAAACAAAATCTTCTGGTTTTATCTCGATATATTAGGTAGGTGTTGCAATGGACTGGGTCACCAGGTCCCTGCCGAAAGTAGCACACAAAAAGGTCTCTCTCTCTTTTTTTTAAAAAGATCTCTGAAGCATGGTCCACAAAAGCCCCATTCAATCTGGTCGTCCTAAAATGGTGACATTCACAGCGGGTGTCTTGGAAAAGGGTGAATTCACGTAAGTAGGGCACGTCTGATCTGACGTTTGATTACATATGGGTAGGGCGGTAAATGGGTAGGCAAATGGTAAATACAAAACTGAGCTATATTATGCCCAGATTTGAAAAGAAGATCTTTGGTTTTCAAAGGTTTTGGGCGTACGTGTTTTTTTACAATATCAGTTACGAAGTCTAACAGATGTAAACTTTTGCTGCGCAATTTCTAATGTCTGGTCGCTTTACAAATTCGGGATATATGTGAAACTTTTTATTTTGTACACTATAATATACAGAAATATATCTATATTTGGATACAAATTTATACATTCAGGAATATAAACGATAGATTTATAACTAGACTGGACTCACATATAGATAAATAGTAAGGCTATTATCGATTAATTAAATTTAATAGTTAACTTAAAAAAAATTACCGATTAATTAATCGATAATTTTGTTAAAGCTAAAAATAAAGATGTATGACGTCATTGAACTGAAAATTTCAAGGGAAGTAGTAAAAACAGGCAATTGAATTTTTTCTATTGAGTTATTTTTAAAACATCATTAGCAATAAAAATAAGTTAAATAACGCATTAAAGTTTAGGCACTTGGATGAAAATTTCAATACAAATTTGAATACAAATTTATTTTAAAATATAAAAGTAATACAGCTATATAGAAAATGCTTAATGATTAACAATAACATAAAGATAATCTTTTTATCTCAAGTGGTTCAAAAGTTACGATTTTTTTCCTAATACCTCATAATCACCTTTTTCACTATAATATTTTCCTTCAAATTTTGTGCCATTTTAGGGTATTTTTAAAAATGACCATAACCTAAGTTTTTAATTTAATTTAATTAAAAAATATAATATAAATAGGGGTATATTTAAATATGAGCAGTTAAAAATAATGATAATGAATTAAAATTTTGTTATAGTTAATTAATTAAAAACAATGTTTTAAAAAAAAAAAATTAAATCATTGTCCTTATAAAACAGGTTATTTTATACTTTAAATCTTTAGTGTCCGTTGACTAAATGGAGTAGTTTTTTGGTAAAAAAAACAAACTATTATTAATTATTTATTAATAAATCTAAACATTAAAAAAAATAATAAAACATTTCTTTAATTTTAATCATTATATTATCGATTGAAATAATTTTAATCGATAAAAATTACCGATTAAACGAGAAATTAATCGGTAATTTCCACAGCCCTAATTAATAGATAGACAGATAAATACCTAGCTGTCTAGATAGATAGAAAGATAGATGGATACATAGATAGATAGAAAGATAGATGGAATGAATATATGGATGGATTGAATAAATAGATGGATGGATGGATAAAGATATATAGATAGATAGATAGATAGATAGATAGATAGATAGATAGATACATAGATAGATATATAAATGGATGGGCGGATGGATGGCTAGATGGATGGAGGGATGGATAGATAGATAGATAGATAGATAGATAGATAGATAGATAGATAGATAGATAGATAGATAGATAGATGTGATTTATATCATCATCATTCATCATTTGAATATTTGAAGTAATCTTTTTCTTTAATCGCTGTATTTAGTGCCAAAGCGAAACAGGAAATAAATAACACAAAGGTAAATAGGAAATCAATATTTAATGTCAATATTATACACTTTTCTAATACACCGACAGGCCCAGTTCAATCGTCCTTGTTTAATAGGTTCAAAGGAATCGTTTAAAGCGGCTCTTTCAATGAACCTTTCTATAGATATCCGTGAGGCGGTTCTTTTTAAGGACATTTATTAACATAATCAACAAAGCTCTTTTTATAAAGTTAACGATGAGGAAAAATTGTCAACATATTATATCACATTTTATAATTTAAAAAAAATGACTCGAAAGGTCACTGACTCATACACTAAGCATACAAATGAGCACGTTAGTCACGTATTGGTTGCGTCGTTTATAAGCAGTTTGTGTGACAATCACAACCTCCATAACTCTTAACAAACCAATTGCAGTGACAATTTCTTTAAACAATATTTAGGAATATTATGAAAACTTCGTTTTTACAATGGATGACGAAGTTCAATGGAGGTATATTTTTTCTTGTGACTTACTTTTAGCCGAATAGTATTTTTTTTTTGGGGGGGGGGGGGTGGGATCTATTGTTTTAATGTAGAATTAAAAAAGAATACCCCTTTTCAGACCATGACGGCCTATGGAGCAAGTGAAGAGCGTTCACAAGTTACATTCAAACACCACTAACGAGCAGGGGATTGTGTGGCTAGCACAATGCCCCGGGACCTTGTCAGCACTGAGGCTTGAACCCATGACTCTCTTTTGCCTCGGCTCGACAGTCCAGCGCACTACCGCTAGTTCTTTTTTCTTGGGTTTAAGCTTTTTTTGTTGTTAATTTATAATCAGAAATGTAAATAGTTTATAATTGGAAATTACTCCAAACTCGTTCTTCATTCATGTTTAAAGGCAGTTATTACTTTTTTCATTTACGTTACCAACAGCTTTAATGGAGCCATTACAATAATAATTTAAATTATATTCTACGTAACTATCGTGGTACAAAAGTCATAGTGTTTGATATTCCTCTTAAGATAAATAGGAATATCGATAGATATAATCGTGAAAATTATCGAAATTCTGACTAACCTTGACGTTTAACAACTTCATAAGCTTGAAATATCCTGTTTGAAATTCTGTCTGTGTGTGTATCTGTGTGTGTGTTTGTAAACATAATAGCTTAAATACCGTTTCAGTTCGGTGAACACATTTTATTTATGAGTAATTGAACCTATGCGTAGGTTTCTATCACTTTTGAGTGATTTCCAGTAACCAGAAGTGGTACTTTACTCCACTTGAAGTGCCTTTCCAACGATGACTGTTATTTCCAATCTACGAGAAAGATTCGGGGAGCTCACTCCCGCTTTATTAGTTTTGGTTTCAATTGTTTTTAGTAATACATAGACTATTTCGGTGGTACAATTTCTATTTCTGTATTATTTAGTGAACTAAGTTTGGTTTTTAATGACACTCGATATATATATATATATATACTAGTTTAAAAGCCTGCTGAAGCTGGCAGAACGAAATCCCACAGAAGGGATAACAAAGATATTACCAAATACGGCAATAGAAAAAATCACGTGGCCTTTATTGCCATGAAAAGATTACGATATGAACTGGAATAACAAAGAAATGTATGAAATACTGTAATAGAAAATAACATTTGGCCTACATTGCCATGAACACAATACGATATGAAAATAAATAACAAAGAGATGTACGAAATACTGAAATAGAAAATAACTTTTATCTTTTAATGCCATGTACACAATACGATATGAACAGCTAAATATGAAAGATTTCCTTGTACACCACATTTTAGTGTATCAGGTGGAGCTGTCGTGGAGCAGTTTCCCTTGTTTAGGACTATCTGCCACATCGACATTGACATCTGCTGATCTGCGTACACGGGAGAAAGCAACTTATAACTGCCCGTGGCTAAACACAGTTTGTGGTAGGTAGATACCGACCTTATCCAGTGTCTGGCCCTGCGATTTGTTTATGGTCATTGTGAAAGCTAACTTCACAGGGAATAGCCTTCTCCGTAGAACGAAAGCAAGTCTGTGGTTGTCGGGGCAATGTCCACGCGTGGAATGAATAGAGTGCGACCTTTGTTACTTCCGGACAGAAGTTCAGCGATGATGAGGTTGGGTTTGAGGTCCCTAACCACCAATCTGGTGCCGTTGCATAGACCTCGTTTGGTGTTCAAATTGTGAAGAAGAATTATAATTGTTCCGGCTTTTAATGTTAATTGATGAAGCGGCATTCCCGAAGGTGGCAATTGATGTAGAAATTCCACGGGATAATTGTTTTCATCATCTGGCGTGCAGTCGTCGATTGAGTCGGAACTTAAATATGTCCTGGGTTCTCCTTCAAGTAGATGCAGAACCTGACTATTGATAAGGTCCACATCGGCATTTGTAGGGCAGAGAATTGCCTTATTTACACATTCTTCCGCATCTCTGGCTAGAAGTCGTTCACCGAAGATTTCAGAAACAATAGATCCTGTGCACAGTATATGGGCTGGAACTTCAAACATATTCTCGTCCAATCCATGTTCATTGGTTAATGTTACATTGCCTAGCTCAATTAACCAAGACGTATATTCTGGATCAATAGATCGCACATTACTTGTCAATGTGAGAATTTTAAATTTAGACCAAAGATCGGCAAACTTAATACTCGCTTCGACAATGGCGGCACTGGTTCCATGAACAACAACGCGCAAGGTTTGTCTGAAGTCCCCATCCAAGAGAATGGTTTTTCAACCGAACGGTTTATCATTTTGCATGCTATCTTGTAAGAGTTTATTCACGCGTTTCAATGCGTCCTTAGAGGCCATCGTGGATTCATCCCAAATGATTATTGTGGCTCTTCGGAGAATGTCAGCATCGGTGGAGGTCATTCTCATTCTGGAGGTTGAGGTGTCGATAATTGGGACGGGAAGTTGAAATTGGGAATGATACGTTCGACCACCTTCCAGTAAATTGGCCGCGATTCCAGTTGATGCAGTAGATAAAGCAATCTTCTGTTCCCCCCTAAAGGATGCAAGCAAGGTTGTGTACAAATATGTTTTACCACTGCCACCAGGTCCATCAAGAAAGTAACACCTAAGAGGAAGATGATCATTGGGTGCGGCTGCGATAATTTCATCAAATGTGTGTCTCTGCTGTTCATTGAGACTCCGTACCATGTCTGTTGCTTTGCTGAGCTGTTGGACCGGATCAAAAACGATGTCCTGTATGTCTTCCACGTTACTTGGTGGAACTGGTAAACCGAAATTCTCGCAGGTTTTCCTATTGGCAATAAAGATCAATTTAATATCAGTAAGGGCTAAATTGAGGCAGTGTTTGCAGTTCACTTCGTGATGAAACTACAACGTAAAATCTTCATAAAAGTATTCTTTATATTTCTGGAACAATTGTGGAATATTTGAAGGAGATGCGAGAAGGCACATATGTGCAAATAATTCCCGTAGGAGAGTGGGTCTCTTTTAGGCAACTGCATCATGTAACGTCATATCCCAGACCTGCTCGTCATTGAAGACGCCTCGGTGTTGTGCTGCTTCCATGAATGTGGGATATGTAATACCATGGAGGGTCCGAAGGTCCTCAAAGGACTGCACCTGGCATATGAAGGAGAAGTAAGCGCAAGCAGAAGCGCTGAATGTCTGACGCTAAACTGACAGAGTACATACGACCAATTATTCTGTCAGCACCCCTTTGCCTTCTCTGCCATGTTCTGGTCCTCTCATGAAAAACATAATGTTCAGGTATGTCAGTGTATAGTATACCTGTAGCCATCTGGTATTGTTGATTTAGTTTGAACCATGCCGTTAAAGTAGTGTCTCTCGAAGTTGCGTTCTGTGCTGCAGCCTCAACGTTATCAGTAGTAAAAACTACTGATTGCTCGCCAGGGAGATGAAATGGGAGTCTGATAATTGCATGATACTGCTTGTGCATGTGGAACCCCAAAAGGCGCCAAGCAGCCTCAGGCGCGCTCACATATCTAGAGTCCATAAAGGAGGTGATCTCATCATGGTTCAGGGTCCCGTGTACTTTAATTGAGATGTTGGCGCAATCATGTCCTTTGTAGACGTATTTAAACAGAAAATTGACGCTTTTTATGGAAGCACAGCTCTCGACGTTGATATGACAGTTGTACTTTAGGCTGAGGTATGGATTGTAAGGAACGACCCTTGAGTTGTCAATTTCTCGGCTATTAACGATTGCTGTTACACCATTGTTCCGTCGCCTATTTTTGGGATAACCGTCAACATTAATGATTGTTTCTTCACAGAACGGCTTCGGAAACTTCTTCGAACAGGATCCATCAACCATGCATGGAGAGTTCATGTTGTATTTCCCACAGGGCCCATGAATCATATGTTTGGTGACTATTTCGTGCAGTCGAGGCTTTGTTGCACTGTCTGGTATTTGTGCAGAAATCATTCTATCCACTTGTTCACCGTCGTTAGGCTTGTCCTCGCTGCATAAAATTAATAGTATGTGAGCATGCGGAAACCCACGTTTCTGGAACTCAATGACATGGATTTTTGCTATTGGTTTTCCTAGAACGTGATGTTTTCCGTTGTCATCTAGTAGAGCATCCAGTTTAAGTTTGAAACCGCGTGCGACCAAATCTGGACGTAATTCCACTGATTGGCCTTGTTGTAAATTGGTGACAATTTCAGGCCATTTTGCGTTTCATATGATTGTAATGAAGAAGTCGGGTTTCCAGTACTTTCTAACGATCGCTATAGCATCTTGATAATTTTGGAGCATGTTCCTGGGGCTTCCCTGGAAGGATGAAGGAAGTATTAGTGGTTGGCCTGGCATAAGGCCTTGTTGTCTCGCTTCAGTTTGCAAGAAATGCATCAAGCCAGTGTACTTTTCTACCCTTAGTTTTGACTGATTTTGTCCCACAAAATTGAGTCTGTTTCCCTCCGTTTTGATGTAGCTATCGACAAAATATTGGAGGGTGATTTTCCAGCACTCAGGAAGGGATTAAATTCGTCTCTGATGGAAAATCGGTAGCCGTAATACTGCATTTGAGTGACTCTTGTTCTGGGATTCGTGGGTGATGGCCGACGCAAGCTTCTTATACTCGTAGGATTATATTGAAGTTTAATATCTGGTTCCAGCTTTGTTCCCCATAAGGGAATAACACAGGGTAGACCATGGGATCCAAGTTGGGGTCGAGAATGGTGATTCTTTGTGTTTTACTTGCGTGTGAAATTGTTTTGCAGTGTATTATGATGTCCCGTTCAAGAGGAGTTTCTCCATCCGCATTTTGGAAGACGAAAGCCACTTCATTGGACCGTTCAGCATTGTAACGCCTTTGGTCATCGTTTCTATCATGAATGATAGCTAGTGACATAGTTGTAGGTAGTGTATTCCATAAAGCTGCTTCCGCCAGACATTCTTGTTCCACTTCACACAACATTTTGCATGCATCTGCAAATGGATTGTTGTCGGTCATGAATGAGCTCAGGAGCGCCATGAGATCGCGGTTGCATGTAGATTTAGGTCGCATTTGCATCCTTTGTTCCGAAGCTTTATCAGGATCAAGGATATACAGCTGAGCAAATTGACGACGATCATCATTGTCAGGATGCAGAGCCCCAGATCTGTAGTAAATCTGTCCGTGGATGCGAAAGCAGTAGGGCCCGTATCCGGGAGGAGGAGCGACTTTAGCACCCATTGACGCAAAGGCTAAGGCGCTATTAATAGACCTGATGTTGTCCATGAAGTTTTGGGAGTGCTCGTGTTCCCCCGTCATGAGCGTCCTCAGTAAAGGTTATATGCGGATGGGATCTAGCGTCACTTTTCTTTTCTGGCAGCACTTGGTAAATAATTTGTCCGCAGGATGTTCGCCAGGAAAATGTTTGGCACCGCATAATGTGCACAGGAATTGTAAATTACCACAGAAATGTTGCTGGACATTGTCATTCATGAAGTCACTTCCGGTGGCTCCATCCAGATGAGGTGCAGGTACTTCACGGAGTGTAGCTGACCGACGTCATTTATTAGTGGCTGCTACTTCCCGTCTATGGGACCATTGTTTGTCGGTTTCACTTGCTCTTCGATTGCAATCTTGTTGGTTTCGCGTTTCTCGTCGCCGGATGCCTTCTCGTGTGTTTCTGTTCTTCTTCGATTCCTGTTATGTTCGTTTCTGCGACGTTTTCTATCGGCAATTTCGGCTTCATCGAATTTTCTTTTTTCGAGGCATAGTTGTCTCGTGGCAACACGCGAAGGTTTGTAAATTTGTGGAGTTGAAGAAGAAATAATAAAGCAATGCGAACGTGACATTGACGATGCCATCGGGTACAGGCGTAGGAGAACGGTGTCTAACCTTGAAAGCGGTGCAGCAATGCAGTTGGCAGTGGGTCAAGAACCGAAGACCGACACACCGACATCAACCGGTTGGTGGTGACTTACATCATGATTTATAACGGAGACAAACAATCATAGGCTGGTGGCCGATGTTAGACTCAACACAAATGTGTGTTTGTATGTACAGACATGCTGACGTCACAGGTTCGTGCGTTGTTTAGGTAATTGACGTTCAGCGCTAAAACAATGACGTCATATAATATTATTTTTACGGCGAACAATTTTAATTTATTTATACTAATTTTGCGCGCCTTTTTTGCGCGCCTTGAGCGCCTTTTCGCGCGCCTTTGGACTGGGAGACACACGCATACTTAGGGCGATTATGTATTAGATTACCATCTATTATATAATGCGCTAAGGCGCATTTCCGTCCGTCAGTCAGTGTGTGTGTGTGAATTCCCTATGCCCCGCAACTCTTGATTACTTTTTTAAAATTGAAAATATATAATAAAATCATTATGATTTTGGTTTTAAGATTAACAGAGCGTGTGGTTTTGCGCGCCGAAAAAAATGAAGTGGCGTCATGAAGCTTTTATTAAATTAATTTATTTGATGTTACATTTTATGTTGATAATCCGAGTGTGTGAATAAGCATGTGTGCGAGTGTATTCATATGTGTGTGTGTGCGCGGCTGTGTGTGTGTGCGCGCGGCTGTGTGTGCGTGTGACTGTGTGTTTGTATTAGTTGTGAAATAACGATTTATTTCATAGATTGCTAAAAGTGAAATTAAATATTGAAAAGTCGTTACCAGGTAATGGTTTATGTATAGTTAAAATTATGCACTGGATTATGAAAAATTCCGTTAATTTTATGAACACAAACTTTCTGCCGATGCGTTCTTCGTGGGTGCTTGATTAAAAGATAACGGGAAGTCATTGAATGTGACTTAAAAAATTGTTAATGAGAAGATCAATCTCCAAAGTTTTTTTAGAGATGATTTTACTTTATGTTTCATTTTAGAAGAAATCAGTCCTTGCGCATTAGTTGGACGATTACTCCCATGAATTGCCACAATGGAAAATAAACAGTGAGAAGAACTTATAGTCGCTTTTAAAGTTGCATTATTTATGGTTATAATATGTAATTCGGTAAGATTGAGGCTAATTGGCGCATATTTATTTATACAGAAAATGGAACTTTTCTAAAAAATTTAAATTGTATTTTACAATAATAAAATCACACGTAGATGTGTCAAACTAATTTCTCTTAGTCACTGTTAATAGAAATAAATGTGAAGAAATTATTTAATTGCAGACGAAATATCAATTTTACATTTTAATATAAGCTTTTATACATTTACGTATATAATCGGTTGGAGGCATATTTTATACGGGCTTATAACAAGTCAAAATTACAGAAAATGAAATTTCTTAATAGAAAAATTAACACGGAACCGCTTTTGAAGCATTTAACAAGTGATTTATCATAAAAACAATTGCAAATATTTGTTAGGAGGAAGATGTATTTCTCTTAGGTGCTTACTTAATACAAGTAAATGTTTTGGATCGATTTCATTATAAACTGACATTAAGGAAATTCGTATTGAAAGTAAACGCTCAGGGATTTTAAGAAATAAAGTGGTACGGGTATAAGCGTTTATACACTGTTATAAGAGTGGGGTTAAATAGCGGAATTGTAATTTTTATAAAGAGGGGCAACTTTGTGAACTATTTGAAGGGTGCTTTTCTTTTTTTGGGTACATTGAAGGGCGTCGCGTTTGTAATGGTCCCGACGCCTGCGAGGTGCATTGTTCAGCTTATCGACATTTAAACAAAAAAATCATTTATTTTTGTTATCACAGTGAAAATCTTTGAGCCACTTAAATATATATGCATCTTTAAAACCCAATTTAACTTAGTTCCTTTTTAAGTGTGCTTGTGTTAGGAGTTGAAATTCTGTTTTTAATTTCTAATTCATAATATACCAAAAATTAATTAAAAATAAAATAGTATTAAAATAACATATTATAAATTGAAAAAAAATCTCAGTTTAGAGACGAAAGGGTCGAAAGGTCGGGGGTCGAAACGCCCTAGGGTCGAAAATTACCGTGGTGGAACTGTCCGAGATCGAACCGTCCGTGGTCGAACCGACCGGAGTCGAAACGACCTGGGGACGAAACGTCCTGTGGTCGAATCGTCCGGGGTCGAAGTGTCCAACCACCAAAATAGAAAATACTTTTTGCACAACTAAAGTATACCAGCAGGGAACCATTTCAGCTCAAACCTTTCGATTTAAAATGTTTCTTTAAAACAAATTTACTCATACATACCTTAATTTAGCATCAATATTTACATTAATGTCTGGCGCATAGAAAAAATCCTATTAATTTGACTAAGGCCATGCTTAGCCTAAAAGAATGCGGGTGCATGACATACGCTTCGGGTAAAAACTGTTCTTTAAGGTGTAAATATTTCAAGTGTAAAGAAATATCACGGGTATTACGACTTATAAATAGGATCTAGCATAAGAAAGTGCGTGTTATGTCGAAAAAACACACTGACAACAACTCATTTTGTTCCAAGCTGTTTAAAGTTTATTAGATTTATAGTATACAACGGGAATAAAGATTGATATAAAGTGAATTGTTACTATTAGAATAAATGTGCGGGAATATATAATGATTGACATAACATTTATAAGGAGATCAATTTCTCACCATTTTCTTAAAAAGCAGCATTGTTCTTATGTTTTTATTCACGTTAAAGAAACATGTGCCTTGAAAACAAATAAACCATATTTTCCTCTCTCCCAAAGCCACAATATTCACAAATATTATCTGGCTAAAAATATCCTATTCGTCTTGAACTAATTTTATGCTTAGACTATAAATGAAATGTGTGTTTTCTAAAAACCAAAGGAATCATGTGGAAAGATATTGTTTTCATGTTTTGATTCACGTGAAAAGAAAGTGAGCCTTGTCCATTAGATTTTTGTAACTGTTAACGACATTTGTTATTCTGGTAAAGTATATAGCATGCGTTATTAAAGGGGTTCGAGAAAGTCATCAAACGATCTGAATGGAAGGATGCGATTGAGCAGGCCAGGGCCCTACATGGGCTGTAGCTGGAAGGATGTGGTGGAGCAAGCCATGACCCTACATGGGATGTAGAGCCACGGATGATAATGATGATGCTATATTAAAGCAGAAATATCAAAATTGATGGGTAATATTTAAAATAATAATATTTTTATTTTTCTCGACACACAATATCGTTGTTTTTATTAAGAAGGGGTTTGATTTATCACTACCCTAATTTCCAGATGCGTTTACATTNTATATATATATATATAATTTAAAAAAATTAGTGAAAGAGAAGTTTTATAATGCAAAATCTTTAACACGACTTTAAGAGAAACAATATACAATTATTTTAAAAGAGAGAAGCAATAACAATGTAGACACATATAAGATTTATTGTCATATGGATTGGCCGAATTTAGCCCCACGTTTTAAGCAGTTTTCCCGCAAGTATTGGAACGAGAGCCCGTATCTGTCCGCGAGCTTCATGTTTCCGGTTCGCACAATTGTGATAAGCATCGAATTGGAAGTCCAATTAACTTTTATTTCACAATGATTTTTTTTACAAAAAGTTATGATGCTGACATGACATAGTACGACCTCTACCTTTAGAGTTTTCTTGTAATTAACTTATTGTGGAGTAATTAGTTTTTAATAACTGAATTATTTTTGTATAAGCTCAAGTATTTTATCTAGTTTTTATATGGGATATTTAAATTTTTGAATATAAGAGAGTTTAGAAGTCAATTTGACACGTGTCTAACAGCAATGATATTTGACGTCCCGTCCTTACAATTTACTTTTAAACAAGAATTTGTTAAAGTTTATACTTTTTTCCTTAGAAAGAAATTAATTCTTTTTCAACCTTTTTAAGTAACGTCCACATTTTCAGATTTGCCAAAAAAATTTAATGTATTTCTAAAGATGGGGAAATAATTCAATACCTTACTTTTTAATATGCAAAAATCCGATCAAACAAATGTTGTATGCATTTGAAAAGGTTGCTTATCTTTAACCAATAAACTTGAGATTCTAAGATTACACTTATTTTATCAGCTACCGACGTTCCTTTAGGTCATGACGTTACGTCATGTAAAAGTAATTTCCAGCCGTCCTTACATATCTTTAAATGTTTTCTTTGATAGTCCTGGAAATAATACACGTCACGTCCTTGAAAGTCAAAGCAGACGACAAAGCTTTTCTAAATTTTTAAATTGTGTTGTTAAATTGTTCAAATATAAATACTTATTGGAACTTACCGAAGCAGTCGTTTTAGATTGTGAATCTATTTTCTAGCTCTGTTTTTATTAAAAAAAAAAAGTATTTTGATACTTAAGATTTTGATGAAAATGTCACGCATATCGTGTCAGATCCCCTCAATAGAGAAATTGTGTTAAGGCCAAGTTAATTTCAAAAATCTTTTCCCCCATAGAATGATTTTCTTTTGGGATTCAATAAGACAAACCAATGGTAACAGGTTCAAATCCAATGTAAGTTAACTTTGAAAAAATTGCAAATTTTAAAACATGTTTCATTATAATTTTTAAAAAATTCCTGTTTTTAAACAGTCACAAAAAAAAAAAAAAACAACAAACAAACAAAAAAAAGTTACTTAATATGTGGTAAGTTTTAGGGTTTTTCAATTAAATATCAAAACATTTTTTTTTACATCATACCTAAATTTTTGTGTGTAATTGCTGTTATTAACCTGTAGTGTAACATGCATATTACTTGAGCATTTAGTATTCACTCGAGGTGTTATAAAAAGTCTTATTTTTCAATCCAATAACAATTATGTATGAATCATGCATTTGATTTATTTTGCTTTTTAAAACTACATAGATAATTTTTTAAAACAAAACGTTCCATTAAAGACCGCTTAAATGTAATAAAAGTTTGAAATAATTTGAAATATGCATCATACGCAGACTGTACGTCACTTGAATTCACATGGCTTTAAACTGAACATGGTTGAACTTGTATGTTTTGTTTATACTATTCTAAATGAAACTTTGGAAGTCATTAGTAGCACAGATGTTTGTTTTTTTATATTTTAGAGTCGTATTTCTTCAGCCAATATGAGACAAGTGTCTTCTGTTACATTATAATTACCCGTGATCTACGAGACTTAATGAATATTGAATTTTACAAACTGCGAATTTTCTTTGTTTGAAGATTTTAAAATTAGTCTCCAACATTTGCCGACTGTCTCTATCTTTTATTCTTATATTTTATGGAATCAGGCGTATTAAGCACATCAAGCCCACCACGAAAGCATGTTAGACGTCATGATTATTTAAATAAGGCATTAGGATTTAGACATTGGTCCCTATGGCATTACATGATTTTGACAACTATCGAAAGCGCAATCATCTTTACACAACCACAAGGACCTCATGAAAGTCTTTATTTTGAGCACTAATAATGAAAAACCATTCAAGCCACACCTTCTTGTAGACCTCATGACAATAATACACACAACTGTTCGACAATCAATTTATTTACCAATTGATTTTTAAAAATAAAATATCTCATTGCAAGAGCTCAGTTCGAATGTCTACATGTATTTAAAAATGGTGCTGAATATTTTAAAATTAAAAGCACTTCTTTGACTCCCATGTGTCAATCTTCTTCTACGGTTGCCAAGAAAACGTCATTGTCTTTTTGAAATCAATGATTCAGTGATCTGTATAATTTCTTAAATGCTGGTCTATTGACAATGATTATGAATAACATGAGAGTTTACTTCTAATTTCTGTATCCATAAAATCACACCCCTCTCTTTAAAAAAAATAAATAAATAAAACAACACAAAAAATAACAAGTATGAATTTCGGATAAACTTTTGAACTGTATTTCGTTATTTAACAGATGTTACTTATAACATATAAATAATACCAATAAAGGCAGCAAAAAGTTGTAAAAATGATTGGGAGATCAAATTGTTACCACTGTTATGCCCATCATTCTCTGAATCTGGGGATGAAAAAAAAAGCCATTTATATACAGTGACCTGTATTTTTCTAAGTAATTTCTTAAAATATTAGAATGAACCTGTCATTGGATGTGATCCGTAAAAGAAATAGAGCAAGTGATTTCAGTAATGGCACAAGGGGATAAGTCTACATCATCACAGGGATGTGAATTAACGTCAGTGATAACATCATGTGATGACAATACACTACACAAAATTTCAAAGTTTAAATGCAGCTAAAGATTTTGGTAATTGATCAAATAAATATGTGACTGTTAGGGTCGGGGAAGAGGTTCGTGTAATTGTAATTCCCTGAATTTACTTATTTCAGTTACGATGAAATGAAATTCTGATGAGATTTAAAAGAGGAACGAAACAATTTTTTAAAAAAGATTACGGGAAAAATTGTACAAGTGAATCAACACCTTTCTTGGTTAACCATGATGAATTACTATTTTTGTTGTTGTGTGTCTCGTTTTACAAATTACACTTGGGTGAGTTGTCATTGGGTTTAGACATCAAGTTTATCAAACTCATGATTATACTTTATTTCATTGCTAGTAAAAATTGTCCATATAATGTCCTTGTGGATTACACAACACTGATATTTAATGGGTGTTAATAAAGCGTATTATTTTGACGCCTTCCAAGTCATCCATTTAGTGCACATCATACTAAGTAGACATGTTTCAAGTATTGGGGAGAAAAATATGAGACAACAGATAATTTTTAATATTTTTTTATATTTAAGCAGCTTTTTATAGAATTTTATATTAACAACAGCAACAACAAACAAACAAACCAAAAAAAAAATAAATAAAAAATTAAAAAAATCTTTGTTCAATTTTATTGCATTTTAGTTTTTATCTTTTAAGAAATTAAAAGGAAAATGATAAGTTACTTACTGTTGTTTCCATATAAGACTTTGTAAATGTCTGTAAAATACAAAATACACCAACAAATAGTGTAGCGAAAACAATAAATTTGAGCTTTATTATTTAACTAACACGACAGTAAACGTTTCGGCTAATGCCTCCTTCAGTACAATAAACATAAAGTGATTTTATTTAAAAGCTCTATCGTAGTCCTATTCTATATGATACATCTTTGTAGTTGAGAGAAAAAAATAGTAAAAAAAAACTATTTAATAACCTTCAAATCAATTAATAGTACACTAGTATAATAAATGTGCATGAATTGACATTTGAGTTTCTTCATCATGGTGTTTTTATAAAAAAAAAGACAATAACACCCTCATTCTTAGGTGTTAAATTAGGTTTCTGCAAGATCATTTTATGAAATGATTTAGTAAGTTCTCACAGATGACTCTTACCACAGGGAACTCTCCTGGCATCCAACTCATCTTTGGTTTGTTTCAGCAAATTGTCTTTATAGGCATCGGACAGGTCACATGTGCTTAGGTCAAATATGCATTTCATAAATGTCTGGATGTGGCTGAAAGTGTTGGAAAGATGATTAATTAGAAGAATTATATTTACATGAATGCGCGAACGCCTTGAAAAAATGTACCTTTAATACTGCCAATGATAAAGTTATTTATTATTGTTATTATTACTTTTATAATTGTGAAATGTATATGATTAATAAAAAGTACTCAAGTCACAATATTGAAAACAATAAATGAATTGTATAATGTTTGTCAATGAATTTTGCTGCAAGTCATGAGTGTCGAAACTGATATGTTATATAAATTATTATTAATAATGGCTTCTTATAGCTTATTGAAGTTTTATTTTGGGCAGAGGCGTCTTTACACCATTTTGGGCCCCTGGGCAAAGAAATAGTGTGGGGCCCTTAGGCAAAGAAATAGTATGGGGCCCTTATGCAAAGAAAGAGGCCGCCCCTCCCTCAGGAATAAAAAATACAAATACATAATATATCAATAAACACATTATCATGGGGCCTCTATGCTCGTGGGCCCCCGGGCAAATCCCCAACGGCCTATGCGATAAGACGGCCCTGTTTATGGGTAACCATTCAATTTGATTTAGAGATCAAATGAAATTTTAATTGAATAATGATGATTTAAATCATGTATTGCCCAACAAAGGTTTCCACTTACTTGCACAAAAGTGTTTTTGTTATCGGTTTGTTAAAAGCTGCATTCTGGTAAGATTCTTGGCATTGAGAGAATCCATTAACACAATCTGTATCAGAAAAATTAGTATATCAGTTTAGAATTAGTTGCATATCTCCCTTTAGATTCACCTGGGATTTCAATTAAAAGTGTTAGTTAGTCTAGGGTACTAGCATTTTACTTTACAATAACTGGGACAGAGTTTGTTAACCAGAGTCGTCACTAGGGAGTGCGGGGGGGTGGTGCTGACGCACGGGTGACACCAAAGTGTAACATCCTGTATGCTCCCGTTATTTGGCACTGGTAGACTCAGGTGAGGATTTTGGGGTAAGTCGTGAGAGGTGACTCCATGAGCTACTGCACTGGGCGACACAAACCTTAGTGACGCCTCTGTTATTCACAAGAAACTTTATATCATCCATCAAAATATTTTGATTAAAATAACAACAAAACAACAATGGTTAGCAATCAGATTTAATCTGTCTCCAAAGGCCCGACAGTGGCGACTATGTCAATGCGACTGTAATGTTTTCGTAAAATCTTCAGTGTGTTTATTGTGTTATAGAGACGACAAAGCTTGAAAACAAATGATAGGGAAAAAAGTCCCCTTTTCAAACCATGCTGGCCTATCAGGCAAGCGTAGCAGCGTTTACAAGTGTCTATAGCCACGTCGTACGAGGGTATTATGTGGCTAGTACAATTCCCAGCCGCTGTTGCCCCCCCCCCCCAACTGATGTCAGGAACCAATTTGGAGCTGGTTTGAGTCAGGGACAAGAGGACGTGACTCTCCGTACGACAGCCGACCTCCTTTCCACTAGACCATGGATCATTATTCAAACAACTCGACGTTTTAAACGCTAATGGAGCATGAAACTGATATCTTCCTGGCAGAATGACATTCATAAAATTTAAGCACAGTTATTTAAACTTGCTCATCACCCAGCACTTCTTTAGATGTAGATACTAATTACATATTGAAAGTACCTTCTCTCACTACTAGAATAGGTCAATACTTACATGAATTCACAAGGAAATTTAAATGACAAAAGTCGACATCCTTTGACACATTTGTAGTAGTAGAAAATTAGTTTTACTTCTTTGTAGATATTATATCCCCGATGAACCGCTTCAAATTTATTTGGACGCTCATCAAAAAAAAAAAAAAAAAAAAAAAAAAAAAATGGATTTGTAAAATTCTCTGATTTGACTTAAAAAAATATCTGTAACACATTCTTCAACTGTTGTCTCAAACAATAATAAACTCTTGGTACCAGCTGGCAATGGATTGGGGCTGAAACTTCACCGCATAAGAAATGAATGCATCAAGTTGTCTTTAAAACTGGAGAAACTTTTTTCTACGGAGCAGAAGAGAAATGTTATCCGGTCGTTACTATGGAGACATCTCGATGACCTGGATTTTGTGGATGATCTATTCTTAATATAAACACACACAGCAACTGATTAAAGAGAAAACTATTTATAGCACAGTTCTCCGCTTACATTGGCCTGAACATACAGAGAGGAAAAAGCAAGTCCTTAAAATATATACATCAAGCAACAACCCTATAGCACTGGAAGAAAAAAATCTCGAGGAAGTGAATAGCTCAACAGACCTCGGCAGCACCATTGACAAACAAGGAGAGATTAGCGCTGAAAAATAATTCTGGAGTTGCAACAACTTAACCCTCAAGACCAAGATCAGAATATTTAACACCACAGTGAAGCCTGTCTTGCTATATGGAGCAGAAACATGGCGAACAACAGTAGCCGGATAAAATAAAGTTACACACGTTTATAAATTCAAGTTTCTGAGTGGTTCTCCGAATCCACTGGCCCAACGTCATCACCAACGAGGACCTCTGGCGACGCACACAACAAGAAGTAGTGGAACAGTTGATCTGCCAGTGCTGATGGAGATAGATTACGAACAGCCTCAGAAAACCTACATCCAGCATTGTGAGGTAAGCCTTCACTTGTACCAAGAAAAACTTGGAGTAGGGAACTAGAGGCAGACACCAAAAAGTTTGGGCACAGCTGCCATGGAAACAGCTGGAGAGACTAGCTCAAGACCGGAATGCCTACAGAACCTTTGTTTGTGGCCTATGCCCAAGATGGGATGACAAGCAATGTTATTAATTATGATACCCCACTTTTTCTTTAATATTTGGGTGCCCCCCTATGCACTTTAACAAGCAATATCATTTCTAAAAGGTGCTGGTACACTTCCCTTAAATAAAGTTACATGGTAGTAATAACTCACCACACGCAATTCCTTTAGTCTCCAATTCCTTTTTATTTATTTCTGTCAACAGAGTTTTATTGTTAACCGAGAGACAATTAATTTCTTGGATACACCTTTCAAAGGTTCTTTGGTGGCTAGAAGACATTTGAAATATTTAAAATTTGAAATACAAATTTTCATACATATAGAAAAATTAACAGAGTAAAACATTAAACAGTTATAGAAAAGTTAATGAATAATGCGAGCAGCATCTAGTATTAATGCAAACATTTCTAAATTACTTCGTTATTTTTACCCATTGAGCAATACATCTAATCCATACTTGAAAAATCACATCATAGTTTGGGAATCCCTTTTTGAACTATTGCAGTGTCGCTTATTATGTTGCTTTCTAAATCTCCTTAGAATCTACTAGCAAAATGATACGTGATTTCAGATTTTCCCGGAATCAGTAAAAAAAACAACATATCTTGTCACACAATGTAAAATTGATCACAACATTACAATTATAATACGCTCAACAAGTCTGGGACGACAATTTCAGCGAGACAACTTCTTTCAATCTAAAAAATTCCATGTATACACAGAGTATTAGCTCTTGATGAAAGCAGAGATGTTGCTCACACTGCACAGATGGCTATCCACGTCTACGGCAATGTTCCCTTTAAGGTTCGTTGGCCCGTGTGCAAAGTAAAAAAAAAAAACTCGCGTAGTTTGTTACATAGCATCCATTTTTGTGCAATATTTTACCAAAGTACCAGATCCAGGGGCTTGATAATTACTTTGATGAGTCAATTGTTGGATTTTCTAATAGATTGTGGCAATTTGGTCAATAAATTAAAGACAAAATGCTTAAAGCTTCCTTAAAATCCAGGTTATGGAAGACGTACATCAGTGTAACTACTTTTACTGGTATTTAGTGATAATATATATTGTCAGGAAAGGGATTAAATTAGGAATGTATCCACAGTCAATAGAATTCCCATTTTGAAATGGGATTTAATTAGAAAATGGTATATCTAGAAAAAAGTTTATATATTCTCTATTTTCTTAAAACAATCAAAATACTTAATGCAGTAAACAAATTTAAGTAATTTCCATAAGCACTTCCATTAATCCGTCATTTATTCCTTACAGCTGAAATATAATCTTAAAATTATAAGAAAGCTCATATTTTAAATAGGTAATTAGTAATGATAAATTTTGTCCTTACATTAAACAAGTAATTGTTTTAATTTTTGGTGTATTTTAAATTATAATAATAATTTTTATTGTAATCATGTAACGCAATTTATATAAATGATAATGTTTAAATGTTAAGTGATAGGAAATGTGAACACCAGATTTTAAAAATAAATACAAATTATGAAGATTAACAAATAGTTAAATAGATAACAATTCATTACATAAGTCTTTTTGCCGGCAGGTGAAAAAAAACTTAATGCAGTTTCAAATAAAATATTTTTGTGTTAACTGTCTGATAAAAAATGGTTATAACTCACCTGCAGATCAGATCCTGGTTGGCATTTGAAACTGAGTAGTTCTCAATAAATATATTCTGGCACTTATGTACCTTTGAACTACAATCTAGAAATAATAAATAGCCCAGTTAAAACAAAATTCTTTACAGTTATTTTTATTTGTAATAAATGTAAATTTATCCATTTCCCCAAATCACAATAATGTCTTCTCTATCTACAACGTACAACCATAATATTCTATAAAAGATTTTTAAAAAATCAAGTAATAAAAACTCGAACGAGTATTCAAACGCAAATTCCAACAAAGAATTTCCGACTTTTGATTCAAGGTAAATCATTCTATATTTCATTAAAAGTCATTTCAAATCAGTAATTCTGAAACTAAATCAAATATGACGTCATAACCCTCATCACACCAAGAATGTGTCAATATAATGCGCACTGCTCAACAATCTAACATTAGCATTCACAAAGTGGCAAAACCCCACTAGACTAACTATCATTCTAGATTACATAAAAAGCCATTTAAAATCAATAATTTTGAAACTACACAAAACAAATGCTATCTACAAATTGCTGCTAAAATTACGGGAGTCGAATGAAATGAGATTTTTCAAAAATTTCGAATCCAACATTGTTCTAAATGTTATTAGCTACCGTTTGGCGTTCGTTTCAACCCGATAGATGTTATGGTTGGCGAGAAAATGTCAAAATAATGATATTTGTCCTTTTTTTTTTTTTTGATTTTTCAGGAAATCCAGTAAATCTTAGCGGTATTTTTTTTGGCCCGTGCACATTCCTGGGATCCCCTTCACATATTTGCAAATGATGACAGAGCAGAGCAAGCGTTTGTGTCATTCCAAAAGGGAAACAAACTGGTATGTAAAAGTAAAGTAAGCATTTTACATCTTAAAAAAATTTTTTTTTCATAAATCAAAACAATTGAGTAAAATTAAAAAATTGTATGGTCGGCTTAACTGGCAATTTTAAAGCAGTTTTAGTGGGTTGGCTTTTATGCGATGTAGGCTTATATGCCAGTAAATACGAAATTCGCTTTATTATAGATTTCCCCCTTTAAACACATTTCCACCCAAAGTAAATTATTAAATGGTACAAATGATTGACCAATAAGATATTAGCTAAGATATATACTAATCATATTTACATACAAGACACATTTTGTTTATAAGAAGATGGCAACTATCGGCAAAATGCAGGGTAAAAATGAGTGTTAATGCACGTAAAACCCTAGAAAATCAGAGCCCCTGCCTGTTAACTATGATAGATTTGCCGAATTGAGTATCATGTTCACTTTGGAAAACGTTCTCTTTTCTGATATGTAAAATATTAATTTGACAAGTTAAAAAACAATTGTTCTCATTATCCGTCTCCTAAAAAGGGTCTCTCAACAGATAATTTGTCTCTGTCTACATGCATCAACACCATCGAGCTAATAAAATTGCCTCAGAGATTCTGCTCATTGTTTACACAATGGTTCCACAACACTTTCAGTGTTTACCCGACTTTTCTTTATTTCAATTTACTGACTGTGAGCGATTCATCTCTGCACCGTTCAGTACATATTTAAGAATAATGTAATTCTTTTGCCGCAACAATAGTTATTTGTAATTAAATTACATTTTAATTAAACAAATGAATGCTTAAACTTCTAATCAATGTTTGTGAATGTTTGCACTTACCACAGTGTATACCCTGAAACTCTATAAGTTGTTTACTTTGGTCAATGAAGGCAGTTTTTTGTATCTCAGAGGTTCCACAGTTTATTTTGGTTAAACAGTGTTCAAGATTTCTCAAATCCCTGAAAGAGTTAAAAAAAGTGTTTTTCTATGGAATACATGTAGTGCGTTACAAAAGGTAGTAATTTATTAGCTGCCTAATTTTAGAAAAAAAACCAATTTCTAATTTTATTTGGTGAGTAAACAGAAATCATCCTCGTGTGATTCTAGGCTTTCTATAAAAAAGAAGAAGTTTCTTGGAAGAAAAATGACTAATATCTTTAACACAACAGTTTAAGCAAACTGCATGCCAACTTATATTTAAAATAATATATTTATATATAGAAAGATCTCTAGACATTTACAATTGTATGCCGCACTTAAAGCTTGCCTTACCCACAAATAAGTTCTTGTATTCCATTATGGTCTGATAAGCTTTGAATAAATGTTTCCATGCATTTTTCAGGTGAACAGCCTGAAAGGTGACAACATTTTGTAGGAAGTTGATGATCATAAGAGAAACACGTTTTTCTTTTTTTTTAAAGTTAAAAAAAATATTTTTATAATAAAAATTTTAACCATGCATCAATTTTTTATAATGTTGAAAAAAATTGAATTGCTTTGAAATTTTAATGTTTTTTAAAAAAAATAATTTACAAAAATAAATAATGCCTAGACTAGAATATACAAATTATCTTGCATGTTAATTAGAGTTTGTTAAAAATTAAATGGACAGGTTGAAAAATATTCATTATTCATTGGCTTAAATTTTGTGTGATGCTTAAGATAATTACTATTATATAATGATAAAAAACACAATTTAAACATAGTAACCCCCACCAAGCTAAATTTTTGATAAATCGAGGCTTAAATAAAGTAATTTACAATCTCTTTAAGAAGGAGCATATAATTTAATATACTCCTTTGCTTTAAGACAGCATTGTCAAAAATAGTATTTAATGAAGGACTTAACTCTTACTATTTTATTGATAGAAAGTGTATTCCTTTTAAAATCCCTTATACTTATATTAACTTCACCGTCTTGTCTCTCTGTCGTGATCTCTGTTTGTGGGGGACCCGCGGAAAAACAAAGTAAAAAATGACGCACTTCTCGTGATACTATTAAGCTGAAATTTTGCACATAGAATTTTGTCTCCTAACAATGCATTGGATCAATATTGCAGATAGATCGAATGTACCGTAATTAAATTCATGAATTATTAGTTTATCTCTATGTATCATGTGAAGCCGTCTGCAATAGTTGACCTCCACGGGTCACTGGAGGTTCACTCCAGCGCTCGATGACCACATCCGCGTGTTTTACAGCACACGTAATTAAGTCACATTCAGTTTGTAATTGTTTATGTTATTCTGTCACTTGGTATGCATTATATTGAACATAATCAATACTTTTAATTATATATAAGGGATTTACAGTTAAAAACTTTATTTTTACGAGTTGTTATTTTTTTATTACATGATTATAGTTTGATATTATTTCTATTGAAAATTGACTAATATACTTAATTTAAAAACTTGTATATTTACTTTCTTCTGTAGTTCTTATTGGGATCTTTGTTGTTGTTCCTTAAAAAGAAATATTGAAATATCAACCATGGATCTAATTTCATATACGAATAAACTAGAGAATGTGTTATAAAAACAATAACAAAGACAGTGAAATTAATCAAATGCATTCTATTAATCGTCCTCAATTTCTCTCTATTTCTACTATCATTAAACATTTTTGTTAATCTTTTACCTTCACCGTTAGCAGCAATGAATTTTGTGAAACGCAGGTTTTGGTTTTAAACAAATTACTTTAATTACACGGAAACTGAGAAATTTTCACTGATAAGGACTAAACTTATTTTTTTAATTAAAAAAAAAAGAAGAAAAGAAAAAGATTGTCTTATTAATAAGCATCATCATATCATAAGACATCGTAGCTTGAATCTTCTTAGAATTTATATACCAATTTTAAATAGCATAATACATATAGACTAATATTTTTTTAAAAAATATTAATTTACTCTTAAAAACCTTAAGTCGTCTTTTTATTTAAAATAAATTGAATTTTTTTTTTTTTAATAAAATGTATTTTTAAAAGTGGAAAATAATTCAAATTACTTACCACACATCACACCTCTAGCAGCTAAATTGTTGGCAGTCTGGTCAATAACAATAAGCTTTTCTTTGTCTGGTATACCACAGTTTGTTTCCATTATGCATGTTTCCATGATCTGAAAATCTCTGTTTTAAAAAGGGCAAACAGATAAAAGATCGTAAAAGTGTTTTGCATTTGAAGAAATTGCTTAAAACTTTAAAAAGTTAATTATTTTTAATATTAAAAAGTAAATAAAGTATAAGCTTGATTTTGCTGCACTTTAAATTAAAAAAACCTTTTCACAACATAGCTAGGACAATAAAGTATTTTGTTCTCCCGGCCTAAAATATTTATTGTTAGGAAAATTTTCACACATCTTTCGTTTTTTAATATGACGAAGACATGTTTAATAGTGCAAATAATCACGAATAAAACATTATCATAATTCTAAGATAACAATTAGCAAATAATTGAGCAATAATAAAGACCGTAGATTCATTCACATTTAAAATTTAAATCAATACCTTTCTTACCCACAAATAAGAATTGGATTTTGTCCATGAGATGTAGAAATAATCATAAAGTTGAAGACACATTTATCAACCATTTCCCTGCACTCTAAAAAAAAAAAGAAAATAAATCCTTATTTCAAAGCCAAAATATTTATTAACAGTTATGTCTCAATATAGTTTATATAAATTAAAAGGAAAGGGGGAAAAACTTACCAATTTCACTTTTTTTCGTTGAAGTGGTAGCTAAAATAAGATAATGCAAATTGGTAAACAAACTAGAAACACTTAAACTTAAAGCATATGCTGTAAATGAACTTTTCTATACAAAGATAAAAAAAACAAATTAACCGCTAAAGATTTAAACAATCATTTATGTAGATGGTTGTAGATTGTAATTATATTTAGAATTTAAATACAAGGACATCCTAAAATATCTATATATTTGAAATGTAATATACTTTTACACATTCCATTTACAAAGTTAACAAAAAAGTCAAATTATTCTCACATTTTACTGTAATAGTTGAAGTTACTGGGGTCTTTGCGGTTGGGTATGTAGCTCCATATACTAATGAAATAACACAAAAGCAAATCAGTCATTTTCAAAAGTAAATATATAATGAAATAAATTAAATAATATAGATCCATATTATATAAAAATCATATCTCTTCTTGTATTAGTTATTTAAGAAAAGGGAAATAAACAAAAATTAATGAACAATGATTGAGAATTAATCGTGAAGCTTGAGTATTTTGGGGCAAAGAACAAGATTTATATTTAACCACTAACGTGTTTGTTTTCTAATTTATCTGTCCCTTTATACCTCTTTTTTAAAAGCACTTTTGATTATATTTCAGAACAAAAAAAGAAAGAAAAAAACAACAACAAACAAACTAAATCAGTTATTATCCTTTTAAACTAAAACTATCCAAAGTGTCTATGACTAGTAGAAACTAATTTAAAGTTACCCGTTAGTTTCGATTACAGTTACATATCGGAAGGGAAGTAACAAAACTGTTAATTGACATGTTTTTGGAGCTATTTCCCCTTTCTAATAGACATAGAAAAATAATATTTTGAACTTTTTAAACTGCTATGGACCTTTGTGCTGTGTTCCCCAGCGATACATATCCAGTGATCTGGACTATTATATTATTTATTATATTTCGATAAATTGAAAAAAAAAAAAATTTATTTAATTTTAATAGAATTTTTATTGATATTTGATCAATATATTTTTAAAAAGATTTAATCGATTAATTAATCATTACTTCCACAACCCTAAAATTGACTAATAACAGTTTCATCAAAACATTACATCTTTTATTATTAACCGTTCCACTTATATTGTCTTTATTTCCATGGTTGCCCATAAAAATTAAATCATTAAAAACTTATATTATTATTATTTCAGTTTTTAAAAATAGCAAATTGTAAGAAATTTTTACTAACAAATGTGTTGCCGAAACTCACTGCTGCGGCGTAATTTACATAAATGTTTACAACATATAAACATCGGCTACTTTTCTTTTTGCATTGAAAAGCTAAATTTAAAGAAATGTATGTTCTTTTTCCACCATCGTCCCACCC
>MUZC01002045.1:72452-85217 GCA_002072015.1 Radix auricularia | reverse complement strand
CCAAAAAAAAAAAAGCAAATATAATCTGCACAATAAAACCATATAATGAAAATATTATTGTTGTAAAAGCATACAATTTGAAAGTCATCGCTTTCAAATTATACTTTCAAAAATTTTAACATCATAGGTCGTGTATGAAACAAAAAAATAACTTACCACAAGAAATATTATACTTCTGTTGCAACTGTGTCTTGATCTGATTTTTAACTGCAGATTTCTCCGCATCTGGTGAGTCACACACTGCAGCAATGCATTTCTCCATAGCGGAAAAGTCTCTACGATAAATTAATTCTCATAAATTCTTTCAGGCACATAATCATTTGATTGTTTCAATGAGAAATAAAAGTAGTTGCACCATCAGAAATGTACTTACACATATAAATAGTAAATCTATGTTTATCATGCAATCAATAGACAAAGCCAGAATATGTTCTAAACATTCAGATTTAATTCAACCTATTTGTTGTAATTTCATTTTATTTTCGTTAAGATGATATTTATGTTAAATTGTCTTGACTTAATAAGTCTTATTCATATTTTTTCTAGCATGAGTAATTTAATTTAGTGAACTCGGTACATCAGAAATGTGTTTAGTATAATGCATATGTTGATGTTCCTAACGATTTTTCTTACCTGCAAGTAAGGTCCGGGTCGTTAGTGTGAGGAGCAGATGCTACAACAAAACTGTAAACACAGTTATCAACCAGAGTCTTGCATGCTGCAATGAGGAATCAAGTGATATTATTTATAATTAATAAAACTGTTATATTAATCTAACAAATAAATACTGACATTTTAAAATTATTTCCTAATTGTGTTCTTGATGGCAAATTATTTAATGGTTTTTAAAAATATTTTTAACATCCAAATATTTTTCAAATTTGGGTCTTCTATTTTTGAAAAATGTTAACATACATTCTCTTCAAATTATGAGTGCTAAAAAATAAAGTCTTATCTTGATATTACTAGGGAAAACACAAATTTATAATGTCTCTATTTCACAAATAGTTGTGCTATATATGCGTAACATAAAAACACCAACTGGAAGTTGTGTGTAAACACTGTTATTTACCTATTTTTGTTGTTGTTACTGGGCTCTTTGTTGTGATGATCACACGATCTAGAAATGTTCAGATCAAAATCATATTCTTTTGAAATATGTGTTTATTTATGTGTTTGTATTGAACTCATTCAATATCTGTAGCAAAATTTGTTTTAAAGATAGTTTTAATACTTTTAAAGTTATGATCTTACTTGTCAACGGAATTTTCAAATAGTCTAGACTATCTATAAATTTTAATTATAATTATAAATATAAATAATAATTAAAAATAAACAACAATTAAAATACAAAAGAATGCAAAATTTAATAACAGTTGAAATTGTGTACCCCGTAATGATTTCAAGAAAGTCATGACTGTATTTATCTCATTACTTATTAATGAACAAATTTATTCCTATGTCAATATATGCTTTTATATCGTTAATGAATTTGAATAAGAAGGCAATCTTACCACATTTAATGCCTCTGCTAGTCAACTGGCTCTTCGTCTGGGCAATCACATCCTCTTTCTCTGCATTGCTGTTTCCACAGTTTGATTCAGTGACGCATTTTTCCATGACAGCCAGATCACTGTAAATGAATGAAAAGGAATCAGAAACAATCAACTTAGTTGTACATCATCTCAAACATTAAACCATAACTCAACTTGTATGACTTTTTATTGTTTTCATTTTTTAAAAAATACCTACCCACATAAAAGATCAGCGTTTGGGCCTCTTTGTGTGGATATTATTACAAAATCAACGACGCACTGTTCCAAGGTGGTAGTGCAACCTTCAAGAGTGAAATTAATTGAAATATTATGATTGGAATAAAAAAAATGATAGTAAAATTTAATAGCAACATAACCCTGTCATAATTTTACAGAAAACATTGCTTTAGAAAAGTCACATTAAAAAAAAATGACGTTGAACGTCAAGGCAAAATGAGTTAGTTAAACTTACAAGATTAAAATATACACACCAATTAATTATCATATAAAATATTTAATTCATGAATAAATATTATGCTGAGACAAAATTTAGTGGACTCTCTGCAGTCTTAGATCGTTGAGTTCCCAGTGAGCGAAACGTGTCGGAGTTATTTAATGTGATGCAGGAGCAGAAGCCGGTAATAAAGTTTAGAAGAAATTAAATATCTGGCCAATCATAGACAGTCAATGAGTGCGTAAAAGGTTAGTCTCTATACTCGGCATGTCCTTGACTTAAGTTCGTCCTTAGCAAACATATTAGCTTCAAAGATATCTCAAGCCACGCGAGTCAAAAGACCAACAATTCAAGTCTTATTTAATGTGAAACTTTGATTTCAACTTTATTATTGTACAATTAATGTAATTATTTTATATATGATCCATACGTTAGCCTTAACGGACGACGCTCTATACATATTTATTATGTTAATAAATATGAGAACCCACGTGCAGACTCCAGTCGTGTGGCGTCATCTATGAATTAGCAGCAAGTTAATAGTTATACTTTTTCATTTTATATTAATTTTCACGTAAGTTCAAATAAATGTCTTCTTCTTCTTCGTTCTCAATATTGAATATTGAGTTTTGCGTGCCACGAGTTTTGCGCCAATTGCCCGTGGTCTCCGACTTCAGCCTGCTGTATTTTCTGGATTTGCTTCCATAGCCTTTGATCAGCCAAGACCATCTGCAAGGTAGCAGTTTTTTTTTTGGCAAGTGATGCAGCGTTCACATGCCACGGTTAAGGGCTCCACGCATTGCCCCGCCGCTTTTTACCCATTTGGAGCTGGGTGGAACTCGGAGACGCCCTGGGCCCCGTGAACAAGTCTTCGGCTTCACATGGATTCGAACCCGTGACCACCGGAATGCCAGTCGAGCGTGATACCACCGCGGCCCCCGTTCAAATAAATGAATCAAACCAATTTAACCCTTGTATCTATTAGATTTCTCAAGTGTTTAATTTTCTTTATCCATTAGTTTCTCATACTGCAAGATCTGATTTACCTTTGACTGAACTTGTAGTTGAAGGGGTCTTAGTAGTCGTCACAGCTAAATATAAATGCATTGAATTTTGACAATTTGTTAAAGAAATAACTTATGACGTATTCAAGTTAAAAACAAATGAAAAAGAAGAAACATTACAAAAATTGGCAATATCAGTCAGCTTTTAAACACACTCTGCCTTAAGCTTGTTCAAGAGAAAAATTAATATATCTCATTTAAAAGGATATATTTTCTCTATAGATTGAACAAATACTTAATAAATAAGCAGCAAATAAATTTAAATATATGTAAAATTTAGTAGTAAATGACGTTTATCAGTTTTAACTGAGTTTGAAAAATTCACAAAATTCAATTGCTTATTTTATTTTTTAACCAATTTTTTTCATAAGTTATTATTTGAAAAGGCAATTGTACCACATTTAAAGCCTCTGCTAGTCAACTGACTCTTTGTCTGTGCTATCATGTCCTCTTTCTCTGTGTTGCTGTTTCCACAGTTGGATTCAGTAATGCATTTTTCCATGACCGCTAGATCTCTTTAAAATGAATGCGATGAAATGAGAATGAATCAACTTAGCTGTATATTATTCAAAACATTTAGCTATAATTAAATTACATATCATACTTCTTTATTTCAACAATTTACCTACCCACATACAAGATCTGCATTGGGGCCTCTTTGTGTGGATATCATTGCAAAATTGATGACACACTGGTCCATAGAGTTAGTGCAAACTTAAAGAGTGAAATCAAATACAAAATAGTGAAAATATTTTTAAAAAATGGATCTTGATCTATCCTTTTTTAAAATAAAATTTCTTACTATACAACTAATAATTTACGTTAAAATCTTTTTTGAAATATTTAGAAATTTTTGAAGACATGTTTTATTTTAAAAAGAATTTGAAGCATTTAACCGTGACGAGAATGCTAAAGTAAATATGTAAAAGGTCCAATAGCGTATCCATTAAAATCTTACAATTTTAACTTAATACAGTAAAAATAATATATAAATTTGTAGTGGTTTAATTACTTGTCTATATATTCTAAATATTATAATATTAAATCAAGTTGACCGTAAAACCCACCCAACCCGTCCCCCTCCTCCACCAACCACCCCCTCCCCCCAAAAGAAGAAAAAACATTAATTAAAAAATTTAGAAAAACAAACCGGCCCTTCCCATTATTAAGCTTTACATTTAAAAAGTTATTTTCCATACTTGCTTCTTATGTAAGTTAAAAAAAGAAAGCACCTAGATTTTAAAGCCTCTATTTTGTACTAGATTGGCTTTTGTAAGTGTCTATAATCTACTTATCCTTAAGTTTCTGAGATCGTGAACAATGATTTACCTTTGACTGAGCTTGTTGTAGCCTTAGTTGTTGTTGTTGTACCTTAATATAAACATATTTTAAAAATTACATGAAATTTCGTTAGATGTCTCAACCTTTTTTAAAAAATGTAACAGAGGAGATACTATGAAAGAATATTTAACATTTTTGAAATGTCACGAACCACATATAACACTCTTATCATTTTGTTGGTTCAAAGTAAAGATGACATCTCTAAAGTGGTGTAATTGACATTTGAATTATGGTGTATCTTTCCTAATAAAATAACGTAGAATTTATATTTATAAATTAAAAAATAATTATATTTAAACCTGTAAACATTACAAGCTTAAACAAAGTTTATTTATAAAACAAATGCTTGCAAAAATTCATAAAAAGATTACACATTTCACACGTAGAATCTAACTGGTATAAGAAAATTCACATGATTCTCAATCCTATTTTTTGATATATTAACAAATATGTTTATTATCTATTTTTAAAAGGCAATCGTACCACATTTAAAGCCTCTGCTAGTCAACTGACTCTTTGTCTGTGCTATCATGTCCTCTTTCTCTGCGTTGCTGTTTCCACAGTTTGATTCAGTAATGCATTTTTCCATGACCGCTAGATCTCTTTAAAATGAATGCGATGAAATGAGAATGAACCAAATTAGCTGTATATTATTCAAAACATTTAGCTACTGGTTAAAATGATAATAATAGAATAAATATTTTCATTCTAAAAATAACCTACCCACATACAAGATCTGCATTAGGGCCTCTTTGTGTGGATATTATTGCAAAATTGATGACACACTGGTCCATGGGGATAGTGCACGCTTCAGGAGGGAAATCAATTAAAATTATTTTTAATATTTAATAAATTCTTATTTTCTTTGATATTTTAAAATGAAATTACTTAAAACTAGGTCTGTTAACGATTAATTTAAATTTAATCGTTAACTTTTCAGATAATAATTAATTTCATGAATTAATCGTAAATTTCAATTAAAGCCAAACATCTCATGGGAAGTAACAAAAATAGGTAATTGACAATTTTTATGTTTTATTGAGTTATTTCCCCTGTCTCATAGACATAGAAAAATAATAATTTGATTATTTTTTAAACTGCTTTGGAATATTGTACTATATTCCTCAGATCCCATGATCTGTGAATTATATTTTTTATTAATTATTTTTTAAATAATATTTTAATAAAATCTTTTAAAAAATTCTTAAATTTTAATTTGAATTTTTATAGATTAAAATCATTTCAATCGATATTTAATCTATGCATTTTTAAACAGTTAATTTCCGCAGCCCTACTTAAAACATATATTATATTTTACAAAATACAACGCTTTGAGGATATTAAGAAGATTCAAACAACACTTTATTTTATTTTTAAGGAGTTTTGAACATCAAACCGCCATTGGCTTGTTAAACTATCAAGGAGTAAAACACAATAAAGTATTTCAATAAAATTCTAGTATTTTAAATATAAAGAAATCATTTGAGCTATTATAGTGATTAAATAGTTTTTGTAAATATTTACCTAACAAAAATATCTGATTACTAAAAAAGAAGGAAAAACAGATAATAACAATTGCTATTTCACATGTTCATTTGATTTATTGTCAGGTCAAGTGTACGATAGTTTTAGCCCTTCTGTTTTGTGTATAATTTTGAAATTAAAGCTGTCTACTTATCCATTATTTTCCCAGTTTGCAAGATCTGATTTACCTGTTACTGTGCTTTGTGTTGTTGAAGGAGCCTTTGTGGTTGTTGAACCTAAATATAGATTCATTTTCATAGTTACTTGGCATTTCGTTTTATGTATTGAAGCTATTAAGAAGCTTTTTTTAACGTCAAAGAAGAAATATGAGGAACAATAATTAAAACTTTTGAACTGTCTCACAGCTGATATATAACACATATTGCTTCAATGGGGGGGGGTTGGGGTGGTGGTTCAAAAGAAATGGCGAAATCTTTAAAATTTTGATCCGCATTGTCATTTGAATGTTAGAATATTTTCCTTATAAAACAAAAACAAATTTAAATCAATTAAAAAAACAAACATAAGAAATTAATACATGAAATCGTACAAATAAGTGAAATGTTATATCTCTTAAAAGTTTGAAAAGTCACAGAATTATTGTTTGGTCTATGGAATAATACTTTCTTTAGCTCTTTTTAAAAATAAATCCCTCATACCACATTTAAAGCCTCTGCTAGTCAACTGGCTCTTTGTCTGTGCTATCATGTCCTCTTTCTCTGCATTGCTGTTCCCACAGTTTGATTCAGTAATGCATTTTTCCATGACAGCTAGATCTCTTTAAAATGAATGCGATGAAATGAGAATGAATCAACTTAGCTGTATACTATTCAAAACATTTAGCTATGGTTAAATAAATAAAAAAATATAAAAAATTCATTCTAAAAATAACCTACCCGCATACAAGATCTGCATTAGGGCCTCTTTGTGTGGATATTATTGCAAAATTGATGACACACTGGTCCAAGGAGGTAGTGCACGCTTCAGGAAGGAAATCAATTAAAAATATATTTTTTATATTTAACAACTTCTTATTTTCTTTGATTTTGTAATTGAAATTACTTAAAACTAGGTCTGTTAACGATTAATATAAATTTAATGGTTAACTTTTAATTTTTTAACTTTTTAATCGTTAATTTCAATTAAAGCCAAACATCTCATGGGAAGTAACAAAGACAGGTAATTGACATTTGTTTTGTTTTTTAGAGTTATTTCCCCTGTCTCATAGACACAGAAAAATAATATTTTGCTTATTTATAAAACTGCTTTGGTCTATTGTACTTTGTTCCTCATATCCTGTGATCTGTGAATTAGATTGTTTATTAATTATTTTTAAAATAAATTTTTATAAAATCTAATAAATATTTTCTTAAATTTTAAATTTGATAGATTAAAATCATTTCAATCGATATTTAATCCATAAATTTTATAAACAGTTAATCGAGAATATCAGCGTTAATTTCCGCAGTCCTACTTAAAACATACTTTTGAAATTAGTGCGGTCTACTTATCCATTATTTTCCCAGTTTGCAAGATCTGATTTACCTGTTACTTTGCTTTGTGTTGTTGAAGGAGCCTTTGTGGTTGTTGAACCTAAATATAGATTCATTTTCATAGTTACTTGGCATTTAGTTGTATGTATTGAAGCTATTAAGAAACTTTTTTAACGTCAAAGAAGAAATATGAGAAACAATAATTAAAACTTTGGAACTATCTCACATCTTATATATAACACATATTGCTTCTAAATATTAAAAAGAAATGGTGAAATCTTTAAAATTTTGATCCGCATTGTCATTTGAATGTTAGAATATTTTCCTTATAAAACAAAAACAAATTTAAATCAATAAAAAAAAAAACAAGTATAAAAAATTAATAAATGAAATTTTACAAATAAGTGAAGTGTTATATCTCTAAAAATAAAGTTTGAAAAGTCACAGAATTATTGTTTGGTCTATAGAAGAATACTTTCTTTAGCTCTTTTTAAAAATAAATCCCTCATACCACATTTAATTCCTCTGCTAGTCAACTGACTCTTCGTCTGTGCAATCAGTTCTTCTTTCTCAGCATTTCTGTTTCCACAGTTTGAATCAATAACGCATTTTTCCATGACAGCGAGATCTCTATTTAAAAAGAATGCAAAAAAAAAAGAGGAAGAGCCACCTTATCAAATCATTTTTATCGTATCTTATCTTTTTATCTTATTTGTTAAAGACGCTCCATATATACAAAAGATTATTGCGTCCTAGGATTACCTATCGTTTGTGGCTTGTCTTGTATTCTTAGAGTTTTAAATGTTGATAAAGTGTTGGTTTTTCTGGATTCTTCAGGCAACCCATGCGACGCTCGAATTCCGGATGGGAGAAAGAAAATTTGTATGTTTGTTCTTGAACACAGAATAAAAAATGTGTGTTTATCCTTATATCGATCTGAGGGCTGTATAAAGTTATCTTTGTGTTGTATTTCTAAATTAGAATTAATTGCTTTATGTATAATTACTACTTTACTCATGGTTCTTCTATCCTCTAGTGTTTCAAGGTTTAATGATTTAGCTAATGGTGTTATTCTTGTCAGTTTTGAACATTCTCCAGTAATGAGTTTGGTAGCTCTTTTTTGAATTTGTTTTAGTTTGTAAATGTTTTCTTTGGTGTATGTGTCCCATACAGAAGATGCATATTCTAGTATAGGTCTCACCAGGGTGAGGTAGCATTTTATTTTTTATATCTTAATTACATTTGCACAAATTCCTTTTTTATAAATCCTAAGGTTTTGTTTGATTTCTTAACAACTTCATTTTCATGGGGATTCCATGATCTTTTCTCATTTATTATGTCTCCTAAGTACTTTGCATCTTTAGTTTAGGTTAGTTCTGTTCCATGAATTTTGAATATATTTGTTCCTTTTTCGTTGTTGCTCTTAACAGTTGACACTTTTCTCGATGGAAGGACATACTCCAGTTATTTTCAAATTTTATTAATTCATCTAAGACTTTTTGTAAAATGTTGCTATCTTGTTCTGAATTAATTGTTCCATAGATTATACAATCATTCGCAAAATAACAAAACTTTTGTTTCTTTTGAGATGTTGTTGGGAATATCATTTATAAAAATTAAAAAGAGTAAGGGACCTAGCACAGTTCCTTGTGGAACGCCTGAGCTAGCCTTTATTGGTGCAGATTTAGAGCAAGGACGGATCAAGATTGCACTTGGCCCCTGGCTGCCATTCAACCTGGGGCCCGGTCCCACCACCTTTATTATACAATATATTACGTTTGGGGCCCTTAAATCATTGGGGGCCCCTGGCTTCAGCCCAGTCAGCACCCCCCTTAATCCGCCATGGATTTAGATCCATTAATTATTACAGTCTTCTCCCTATTTAAAAGTAAGTGATGCAAGGGTCCTGAGATTCCAAAGCAGTTAAGTCAAAAGTTTTGAGACGTCTAGAAATATTGTATCTATTTGATCTTTTGACAGATTAAGTTTCACATGATCTGTTTTTTCTAAAGCCGTGTTGATGTGGGCATAGGGCATTATGTTTGTCAAACGGGTTAATTATTCTACTATATATTATGTGTTCTAATAATTTGCAGGTGATACTAGTTAGCGATGCAGGTCTGTAATTACGGTGGTCGGACACTTCGGACGATTCGACCCCGGACGGTTCGACCCTGCCAGTTCGACCACAGGACGTTTCGACCCCAGGACATTTCGACCCCGGTCAGTTCGACACCTGACGGTTCGACCCCGGGTGATTCAAGCCCGGACAGTTCGACCACTGGACGTTTCGACCACAGTGTGTTTCGATCACAACCCGAAACTGACAACTCCTGGCATAAAATGCCGAAGTCCGCTGTTAGGTGTTAGGTGCTAGTCACATATGATTACAGTCGCTGTACGGATCCTAGGCAAAGCATTTAGATTCAATGCCAATGATAAAGATATTTTGTACCACATATGCGTTTGTTGGTTGTCTCTGGGAGAAACATCTCACCGTTTTCTTTCTGCTTCGAACAGAAAGACTGGAATTTTATGCGACGCAAAACAAGGATACCCCACTGCAGAGCCAGGCCTTATTAAGCATCTCTAGCCCTCCTTGTAGATTTGTTAATTTATATGATCTGCCTCAACGAGTCTCTGCAAAGGCAAAGGAACAACAGTTTGCCTCACGCACAGAAGAGTGCATGATTTCTAAGAAAATATGAGACTCGTTGCTTCTCCACATTTGGTTGAGACAGAGATTGGGCCGTTGCACGTCCACTTGGAACTAAAAAAATAACGGGCAGCTTGTGAAGAAAATGTAACTAAGATAACATACATTTTTAATCCTTATAAATTACCTACCCGCATACAAGATCTGCATTGGGGCCTCTTTGTGTAGACATCATTGCAAATGTGATGACACACTGGTCCAAAGTGTTAAGGCACGCTTCAAACATGAAATTAATTACGATATTATAAGTACAATAAAATAACTTCTTGATTCTTTTATTATTTTAATATAATTACTTATATGATTTCATATGAAACATTGCCATTGATACGGTGAAAAGATAATTACAATACATTTTCTCTTTAAATAAGGATTTGAGCATTAAAGCACAATGAGGCTTGTAAAGTATTTTGGACCATGACACTAGTATAAAATAATTCATTGCAGCCTTCTTATTTGAAATACACACAAAAATTATTATGTTAGCGATGCTAGAGGGAGTTTCCACTGGAATCCAACGAGGAAAAAGAAAAGTGCGTAGACCAAGCAGACTTAGAGGTCAGTTGAAAGCGAAACAAAATCCGTTGACCTTACAGGGGGGAAGGAGCTGCCTAAAACCCAGAGAGATTAAATGATGTGATTGGGTCCCTATGCTCCTTTAGGGTTACAAAAATTATTTCAAGTCAGTAAACGTTATTGATTTTAGTGGTAATTTTACTTTATATTTTATTTAGATGTCAGTTCATGAAATTAAACCAAATACTTTGAAACATTCTATTATTATTATTATATTAAACAAGTCTATTGTGTATTGGCTTTTGCAAGTGTATAATGTCTATTCATCCATTAGTCTCTTATATTGCAAGATCTGATTTACCTTTGACTGAACTAGTTGTAGTTGGAGGGGCAAAAGTGGTCGTTGTACCTACAAATAAAAACAATTTAATAATTACAAGAATTTCTTTGATGTTTTTAAGCTATTAACAAATACAAGAAAAGAAATTTGAGAAAGAGGCAGAAGTTATCTTTTGGAATGCTACTAACCACATGTAACACTCTCAGCTGGTACAGAATAAAAGTTAAAGTCTCTAATATCGTCATCCGAATGTTACTTAGATTTTAAAACGCTTTCCTTAAAATATAATTTTAAAAAAAAATTTAAATATTGAATTTAAAACAATTAGTATATAAATGACTGTAAACTTTAAAATTATCAAAAATAAACAAAAAATATAATACACATGTGCGTAAAATTTAAAAGTATTATTTAATGTTTAATTATTTCACCGTGTTTGCAAAATTCACAGCATTCTTAATCTTAATTTTAATTCATGAACAAATATTTTCATAAGGTAACTTTAAAAATTCTATCCTACCACATTTAATGCCTCTACTAGTCAATTGAATCTTCGTCTGTGCAATCACTTCTTCTTTCTCTGCATTACTGTTTCCACACTTAGAATCTGTGACGCATTTTTCCATGACAGCTAGATCTCTGTGAAATAAAAGAAAAAAAAGAAGGAAGAATCAACTTTATTGTATATCATTTCAAACATTAAGCCATGATTAAAATATATGAAATAAAATTATTATTCATCCAAACAAAATACCTACCCACATACAAGATCTGCATTAGGGCCTCTTTGTGTGGATATCATTGCAAAATTGATGACACACTGGTCCATGGAGTTAGTGCAAACTTTGAGAGGAATTTTAAATTAAAAAAAAAATTAATTTCAATAAAATAAAACATCTTGAATTTTAATTTTTTTAAAAAATCATATTTACATAATACATGAATTTAACATAACTTTAGAAAACAACAACGATGCTTTGACACAATAAAGAATATCTTAAGACATTTTTTTCTTCTACAAGAGTTTTGAACATCAAAACGTGATTACCTTGCTAAGTGGTAAAAAACTAATCACACATTTTTAAAATCTTGCAATATTTAAAAATACAAAATGATAATGTTAATTTAAATATTCAATTTCATATTTTATTATCAAATATAGCTGGTAATTAAAAAAAAACAACATTAAAAATATCCCTCATTTTTTGTCATAAACAATTATCATTATCATTATTTCATATCATTATCAATGATAGCTCTACTTGTGTATCGAATTGGTTTATTTCATTTCAAATGAATGATGAAACAAAATTAGTTCATAGTAAGTTATAGCCTTCAATAGCAAGTGACTAATCTACATATCAATTATTTTCATAGATTGCAAAAATTCTGATTTACTTCTGTCTGAACTTGTTGTAGTGGAAGGGGTCTTAGTGGTTGTTGTATCTAAAAAAAATAATTCTATATAATAACATGGAATTTCATTTGATTTCGTCAACCCTTAAACAAAAGCAATAGAAGAAATGTGAATTAAAGTATTAATGTCACAAACCGAATTACGGACACTTCGACCCCGGACGATTCGACTCCGGACGGTTCAACCCTGCCAGTTCGACGCCAGGACGTTTCGACGCCAGGTCATTTCGACCCCGGTCGGTTCGACCCCGGACGGTTCGACCCCGGACAGTTCGACGCCAGGACGTTTCGACCCTAGGGTGTTTCGACCCCGGACGATTCGACCCCTTTCTCTTTAAGGCGTGAAATGTTTTGGTTTTTAAAAAT
>MUZC01002045.1:51539-71078 GCA_002072015.1 Radix auricularia | reverse complement strand
ATTTTTAAAAACCAAAACATTTCACGCCTTAAAGAGAAAGGGGTCGAATCGTCCGGGGTCGAAACACCCTAGGGTCGAAACGTCCTGGGGTCGAACTGTCCGGGGTCGAATCGACCGGGGTCGAATCGTCCGGGGTCGAACCATCCGGGGTCGAACCGACCGGGGTCGAAACGACCTGGCGTCGAAACGTCCTGGCGTCGAACTGGCAGGGTCGAACCGTCCGGGGTCGAATCGTCCGGGGTCGAAGTGTCCGACCACCCACAAACCACATGTATCAACCTTAGATTTTCAGAAAAAAAGTTAAATTCTCTCAAAGTGTGACCTAATTGCCATTGGACTAGTTAACTTGTTTTCCTAAAATAAAAAAAAAATTAAATAATAAATAAACAAGAATAAAACAATAAATGCCCTTAAAATTTACATGAATACAAAATAAAGAAAAAATACAATATAAATGCGTGTAAAATTTAAAATTATAATACATGGTAAATCGGTGATTGCTTTTTAAAACTTTATGAATTCTCGTGTCTGTTTGTATTTTATTGAGGAATATTTGCATTAATAGTTGTTGTAAAATAGACCATCATACCACATTTAATGCCTCTGTCAGTCAACTGACTCTTCGTCTGTGCTATCATGTCCTCTTTCTCTGTATTACTGTTTCCACAATTTGATTCAGTAATGCATTTTTCCATGACAGCTAGATCTCTGTAAACAAATGCAAATAAAGGATAGCAAAATTAATATTCTTTTATTTATCTATAATTAAGATATAACTAGAATACAAACTTTTTTTCATAAACAACTTACCCACATACAAGAGCGGCATTGGGGCCTCTTTGTGTGGATGTAATTGCAAATGTGATGACACACTGGTCAAGGGTGTTAGTGCACGCTTCAAAAGTGAAATTAATTACAACGTTATAGTTACAATAAAAAGACTAATTAATTCTTTCATTTCTTACTTAACATAACTTAATATATAACGTGAACGCATTTTTCATATTGATTTTAAATAATTAAGAAAAACCTAAGATATTGTTATCTTTAAATAGAGTTTTGAGCATTAAGGCGCGACGAGGATGCTAAACTAGCAGAGAATTATATATGAGACTGCAAATTTCGAAAGTAGCGTTTCAAAGAATGGAGCAGACAGCAGGTATTCAAATCTACATGAAAATGTTTATAAAAACACGACGGCGTACATCATTCAAAATGTTTGGAAGTCTATAAGCTACTTAAAATGAGTGTAGTGTAATAGTCTTTTAGCAAAAACAGATATTATTTTTGTTCTCAGGTCAATGCAATAAAAACGTGAACATAATTTTTAATTTAGACTTGTAGACACATTAGTGTTAATTTTAAAATAATTTCTGAGATATTAGACAAGTTAAAAAAAATAAGAATTCTCTAACATGAGGTGTGTTTTTTTTACCATAAGCCTTAAATAGGACATACATTCCAATTTTTTAAAAAAAATATTTTTTTGCAAGAGTTAAATTTTATTTTCTTATAAAATAACAGAAAAGTGTAATGAAATTTAACCGTGTTTAACATTAAGTTTATCATATCTTTTATTAAGCATTCCTTTCTGATTCATAACTTAACATCCAATCTAGGAGTACTAAAGTCTTTAGTACTCCTTGCACCCAATATATTAATAGCTACATATCCAAACACACTCGGAAACCGATTTAATCTTTTTAAAACTGGACAGAAAACTCTTTATTTTTAAATGCTAATGAGTGACTTGTAATGTAATGACTTTTTACAGAGCATCACAATTTAGACTTTTGCTCTCAAACAATTTCTCCCTCCCTCTCTCTCTCTCTCTTTCTTTTTCTCTCCTCTTTTCAATGCCTACGCCTCCACGTTCTAGGTTCAATCAATTGTATTTTATGCTCTTGGAACACCCAGCGGACTAGAAAGGAACACCGTCAAATAACCCATGAACATTTCAAAAGTGACGGACAATTCCATAAGATATTAAAAAAAAATTTTGAGCCGTTAAGAAATAAAACGTTATTTCCCCATCATTACTTGAGGTTACATTCAATAGACAGAAAATTCATGCTCTAAAAGATTTTGCTACCGAGTTTTTTCTCACTATTAACTTTTTAGGAATCGCATAAATTCTTTTTTTTTTTAAAACATGTTTCCAGTCTGACTTCTCCATGTCCTTAAAAATAGACATTTTAATATTGGTATTTACGATGAAAAAGTTAGAAACAGCATTTTGGCAAGTATATGGTAAGAGTGAAAGGTAAGACTGAGTTTTGTACGACTGTAGTGTATTAGGAAGTGATGCATACTAGACCTAGAAAAGAGCCGACACTGCTTGTCGATGGGAAAGTGTGCACTTCCCAACTAACACACCTACAATCATATTACTTTAATTGAGATTTTTTTACAATGATTTGCTTACTTCTGGGAAGTCAATTTTAAGCGTCTACAGACAGGCGTTGCGAACGGGATCTGTAATATTTCTAGAGAAATACTATTTATTGGATTATCCGTAATTAGGAACGAATGAGCTTATTCAAAGCAAAACTCCAAAACTTCGCCTTTTGTTTGACTGAAGCACATTTATCATAAAGCTAACCTGTTCGCGCCTCCCCCCTCCTATATCTCATAATTAACTTTGCTCTCTTAAAACTATCTAACCCCCTGTGCACATTAGTCGAATGATTTATTTGCTGTAGTTTGATATGACCCTAAGCTACTTGAGGTATGGGGCCCTTTATAAGAGCATGTATCCTATGTCAGTATCAAATATGATTATACTCACTCGGACGATTTTTCCACGTAAACAAGTAGACTACACGCACCACCCCAACGTTTACCATTGTTAGGGAAAGTGTTGATGGTGACTTACTGTTTATTATTAAGTTCTATTTTGTGGGGTATGCAGATATCGTTGCAATTACAGACAGTTGGTGATATGAACACCTTATCAATTTGAGATAGTCTTGTTTGGGGCCGTCCATAAATTACGTCACGTTATTTTTTTACCAATTTTAACTCCCCTCTCCCCCCTGTCACAAACTGTCCCAAATCTCTAAAGTACGTCGCACTTTCGTACAAAAATACTTTTTTCATTAACAAAATAATTAAAATTGAACATAAAACACCGTGACTTCACAAATGGCCGGACACCCCCCCTCCCCCCTGTCACAAACTGTCACACTTTCTTACACCACCCCCCTCTGGAGCGTGACGTACTTTATGGACGGTCCCTTTAATAACATTTAATAGAGAATAATTTGTTTTAAAAAAATTAGGAATAGTTTTGTAAAGGTAATTAATGTTTAAAGTATTAAATAGTTTTCTTATTTTACCACTGAGGCCTTATTAAAAGAGTAAGGTAAAGGTAATAACTTGGATCATAATATTTCTTTCAAATTTTTTAATTTATTTGAAATTCCTTTAAAGGCTTTTTCATAGCATTTTTTAAAATCTGATTTAACGGTGCAGTATAGTTATATATTTCAAACTTATAATTAGGGATCAAGCCAATATTTATTTTTCCGGATAGACGTATACCACCAACGGTCCCTTTAAAATGTATAGTTCTGCTTAAAAATTGTAGATAAAGGAACACTTATCGATTATGCTAAGTGTCATCAATAACTATAAAAATATATTTGCCTCATCACTTGACAAGTTACTTGCGCATGCTTATTTCAATGTTCATCTGTAAGATTTAACCTGGCCCTCATCAAGCAAATGTGACTCGTCAAATCTTCCCGAGACGGGTGGGTGCTAGCAATTCGACAAGAGGTCCCCCCTCCCCCACGTATAAAGTTCAATAAGGCTATGGGAAATTCTATATCTGTGAAATCGATCTATATATGAGTTTATTATTGAGCTCGCATTTTTTTGGTGTGAGGTTGTTTTAAAGAAATTAGAGATGAAGCCCCGACTTCATGTTCTGAACACTTTCGTTGACAAATTGTGTTAATTTAAGATAAGAATGAAAAGCATCCCGTTTCTGCTAAAGGTAAGTCCATAAGTAAAGTAAGGTAGTTGATGGAAATGTGAAGATTTTCTTAATTTGTTTTTTTAAAATCAGCAAACAAACAACTTTTAATCAGGGCTACTTATCGGAGATGTTTTGGCGGTGCCCTTCTGGCGGTGCCTTTCAGACGGTGCCTTTCTGGCGGTGCCTTTCTGGCGGTGCCCTTCTGGCGGTGCCTTTCAGGGCCAATTCGATTATACATAGCCATAGAGAATCTAGCTGTCCTCTTGTATAATTACCCAATATTCTTTCTTGTATTTCTCTTTGTATGCTTCGCTAAGCAGTGTTTCTTGATGTCAAAAATTATTTTAATTTTCCATTTTTTGCGTATTCCAAAGTCTTAAAATTCAAACAGTCCTGTATAAATCAACAGCATGTGTTTGTGTGTGTGTGTGTGTCTGTCAAAAATAAATACATTCTAGTTAAATTTTTCAGATCCGAAGTGTCTTCTTCTAATTTGTGTTTCTTAATCGCTCAAATTTACTCTTCACTGCCATTCTTGGGTGCTCTGTTTTTGTTTAATTTCTTTTTATTCTTTATTTTCCACTTTATTTGTATGTTGGTTTATAAAGCATGTAAAAATATAATCTTTTAGTAAAACGTAAAATTTATTACTTACACCACATTTTGATCGTCACTCTTTAAGGTTTGTAAATTAGTTGAATAGTGATGTTTTAAATACTACCCTGAACCGCCCCATCCCACCCCCCCCCCGAAAAAAAATGAGATATTTAACATTTAGTTTTTGAAAAGTTATTAGCATAATGAAAGATCTTCATTAAAATATTACTATTTTCAGGAAAAGATCATAAAGTTATAAAATTAAAATCATCCCAACTATTGACATCCAGTTTAAGCCAGTGTTTCTCAATATGTGTGTCGCGACACATTAGTGTGTAGTGAGAGATTTCCAGGTGTGTCGCGAGATTTAGTAACAATATTTAAAAGTGCTGGGGTTTTGAGCTCTGAAATTATTAGGACATTTTTAAATAAACCAAAACAAAATGTTTGTTAAATAAATCAACAACGACATCAGTAATCACGTGTGTATCGCGTTAGATTCGGTTGGCGTCTGTGTACGCCATTTTCTTTTTTCATTCTTTCGAGCAGTGTAGTTGGCTAACAATTTTTCATGCGTTGGCATTTGCACCGATGGTTGTCCTTCAATGCAAGGCAAAAAATAAAGGTTTTATAACTCTTGCGCTTCAACAAAATCGTCTCTGTCCACTGCATGAGTCATGGTGAACAACTCGTTTCTAAATCATTGGCCAAAGATTTGCTTTCCGTCATGACCCAGAGTATTCATGTAGTGAACTTCAAGTCTCGACCACTCAAGTTACGGCTCTTTGCACAACTTCGTGAAGCAATGGACTCCGAGTACAAGATCCTATTTTATCATACGGAAGTTTGCTGGCTTTCAAGAGGAAAAGTTCTTGACAAACGTGTGCATCTTAAAATAGAAGTGATTTCTTTCCTGACTGAAGATCAAAATTTTGAATTCCAACTACATGACAAATCTGATGGTTGAAGGTTCAGTTTCTTTCCGATTTATTTGATAAACTGAATTCACTAAACTGAAGTCTTCAAGGGCCATCTGATAAAATCATTACATCTTTATAGAAGTTGAAGTCATTGTCAATGACAATTGTCAATGTGGGAAAGTAAAATATCGAAAGGAATATTCGACTTCTTTCCAACTGCTAACAAATTTCAAGATAAGAAAAAATAGAGTTAATAAGTAATGACATTTTGAACACTCTCAGTAAGCTTCAATCGTCTCTTCAACATTATTTTCCATCACTGGACATCGACAAATTTGCTTGGGTGATCAATCCGTTTGCAGTCAGTGAAGTAGTCAATTAGACGACAGAAAAGGAGGAGCAGCGAAATCGAATTACGACGTAAAATATTTATCAAACAACGTTCACCAACACGACTTTAGAAGAATTCTGGCTTGCACTCATAAAAGTCTACCCTTTAGTCATTTTGAAAGCAGTTAAAACTCTGTTGCTATTTTCATCTCCTTAATTCTGTGAATTTAGCTTTTCGGCATTAACTGAAATCAAGTCCAAGAAACAAGAGACTCCTTACAGATAATGACGAGATGCACGTTTGCCTGTCAACTTTGGAGCCCCAATGGAATAAGATGTGTTCCCTTAAGAAGGCACATCCATCACACTGATATATCACAGTAGTATACATCACAGTAATATGTAAAAAATGTTATGTTTTAAATAAAATAAGTTATAATTATTTTTTGTGTCGTGAAAATTGTCTAATATTCTTTGTGTGTCGTTACCCAAAAAAAGTTTGAGAAACGCTGGTTTAAAAATAGGCATTGAAAACAATTTTCTTTTAAGAGTTTACTAATTTTTTGCTTTTAAATTTAATGAGGGATAAAATAAGAATTTGAGACACGATGGTTAGGGATAAAAACACTAACTCAAAATAATAATCTCAACGAAATAATCATATCTTGGGTAAAAATACTTTATTAGACGTTTTATTATTGTATAAAAAAACGATTATTGTAAAATGGTTTTCAAGTATAAATATTTAACAAAAAGCAGTTGAACACTAACACCTTGAAGATAAATGCGAGTCCATGACATGAATATCATACAATAATGAATAGATATGACTTGCAATAGCGCCGAATAAGAAAAGACCGACTTTTCCATTCACAGCAGAAACCTACACACCTTTTAAATCCCTTAATGAAACCAGTTTAAGTTATAATTTGATTCCCCCATCAATTTTAAACCCATTTAATTATAATCCCTATGGTACTGGTATTAAGACTTTTTCGTAAGTAATGATTATTTCATTGAAATGTTAATAGCATTTAAAGACCATGAATTTTTATTCACATAAAAAAACGTTTAAACATACGTCCATTTGTGCTTAATTTTTTATTGGATGTATAAATTGCTATTTTATTAAATACAGTTAGCAATGTCAACTGCTAATTGGTTAAACGAGATTTCCATCTGATTGTATCAAAAATAACATCTACTCTTCTGATCCAGTTTTAATAGCGCACCTGCATCGCCCTTTATAAAATTAAATTAGGCTTAAACCTCGGTTAAATCAGAAACATTATTTTACTCCCATGCAAACTCGCTATAGATCAATTAACAAACGCCATTGACTGAGTCAGTGTATGTACAAAAATGATTTACGATAGCTTAAATAGAGCGGACTCTTTGTCTTTTTTGTGTCAGCCGTACAGAATATGCTAAGAATCACAGTCCTTGCGAATTGATGTTTTTGTGCTGAGTGTATCGAGGTGTATGAGGTAAGGGAAGGGGTGTGTTCAAAGAACATTATCATCTTATAATTCTGGTAAATACAAATAATTATAAACTGTAAATGTTCAAATTATCAATTATTAGATGAAATGTGTTGTAACTTACATGTTTAGATGGAAGATGTCGAAATACTAACGGTTTAACCGCTTTTTAGAATCAATGTGTCTGATTATCAATGTTTTAAATAAATTAAAATGATAACTAACGAATGTAAGCAAAGAAAGTTACTAATAAATTAAATTCGAATAATTTAATTAAAATCCAATAAACATAATTTAAATAGTTAAATAAACGGTATAAATACCATACATTCAATAAATTTTATGGAGTACTTTTGTAAAAGTAAAATATTCAAATGAATATAAGTTTGCATTAAGTTTTTAGTTAATAAAATTATTTAAATGGCGTTCAAATGATATGACATGAAAACATTACAGCTCTGTCAAAGCTGATACACAGTTACATAATATTAAAGACAATCAAAATGACAATGAACACGCTAACGATGGGCAGGTGCGCGCTGCAGCGATGAAGGGAAAGGTGGTTACCTGTAATATGAAGACAATGGAAACAAAAAATAAAAAGAATCCTGTTAATATCTAAAGCTATATCTGTGTATATGTAATATAGAATTATATCATCTCTGTTACTTTATATTTTATGTCATGTGTGGGGAGATTTTGGAAATAATGAAATGTGTTTTGGCATACATTTGTTACGAGAAAATGAACTGGACCTCCAGTTGGATCATTACAAGATTTTAGATTTAATTTATTTTAAAAAATGGTTACATGGTTTTAAGTATCTTATTTTTAAAATCCGTTTGTTTGGCTGATCGATTTGTCAGTAAACTGTTTTGCTAATTAATATTTTTTTCGGCAGTTCCTTTGCATTAATTTTAGTGCCATTCAATTTCAATAAGGTCTCAGGGTATTGGGAATTAACATGACTTTATTAATGATAACATTGGTAACATTAACTTGTGTTTGATCCGGATATTTCATTTAAGTATTAAAAAAACAAAATTCACTGAAAATTTTGTGATAACATTATTGACTATTCATCACATATTATAATTAGAAATGAGTCTTCAGCAAAAATAATTTAGCCACCAAAAACTGCCTTAAAAAGTGTATATTTACATTTAAAATCAATGGCGATAAATGGATTGGCCATTTAGCTCTTAATGTGTTCGTATAAAAAGTGAATGACTGATCAATCTCGATAAAATTTTCTGTATGAGACGTAAAATATCAATTAGTCTACATTTCATGTATCACTTTTAAATAATTAATGCCTCGAAAAGCAAAGACGCAGATCCTTGTTTACGAAAGACATTATTGAAGAGGGAAAAAAACGTATGGGTTTATTTTTTTAAAGCTTGACGTTTATATAAACTAAGACTCAAACTTTTTATCTGCAACTTAAATTTATCAGCGTTTTGTTTAATTTTGTTGTGTGTGTGTTCTCTATTTAGGGTTAAAGCACGATTTTCAGAAAGTCTTGCGAAGCAATAGAAATGTAGGATATAAGATAAAAGTTACTAAACAACAAAGAAATGATATTTAAAGTTCTTTTTTAAAAATATAAAATAAAAATAATTATATGATACTGGCATTACAATAGAAAAAAGTAATGTACAATACCGTTTGGTTTTGGTGTTGATGTGGTCTGTAGTGTTGAAGTCGAAGCTGAAATAAAAGATGAAATTTCCTGAAAATTTCACTTTTTTAACAGCACTATTAATCATGAAGGGAAATGTGCTTAGAGGCCAACCATATATTACGTGCACAAGGAGGGGAATGGGGGGAGAGTCTTAAATTAAAGGCATTCTACGTATGGGCGCGTAGCGGGAGTCTCAACTGAATGTGTTCGTACACATTATACATTTTTTTTGCATGATACTAAGCCTAGTATCATAAATAAACCTGCAAGTGGCATTCGAGACCGACTGAGTCATGACTGATATACAAAAATGTTTTGTAACTGTTGAATACAATTCCAGATAATGTTCTCATCACCGTTTCAGCTGTGCTGTCTGGTCTTGGATAATTTCTCCAATTTTGGACGTTAAGGGAGCAACTTTGGACGTCATAGGGTCAGTTGCTTTTTTGATATTGTCGTACATGGCTTTGGCATTGTCCATGTCTGCAGTTGATTGTATGCTGAAACAGAGGTTAAGCCAGTAGGTATTGGCACATTGACGTACAACGTTTTGGGCAAAGGACTTTCCTGTTTTTAAGGCACACAACCTGTCGAGTGTAGGCTTTTACTTGTAGGCCACAAGACAGTTCCTTTTGGCCTCAGTGAGAGGTTTCATCTCGTTCCAATCTTCATCGAACCAGTTCGTGTTTTTGTGACATTTTTTGCCAAATGCACGTATTCCTGATGTATAGATATAGATTGTGTCTTTGAGATGCGTCCATTTGGAGTCAATAGTGACGCATGGGGACGTCTTTCAGAGACGTCCTTCACTTTTTCTGTAAACAGCTGCGTTTTCATAGGGTATTTCAAGCAGAAGGGGTTGATGCGTGAACATCCACTTTTTTGGTGAGGTACGAGTTATTCTTCATTATTCGTACTGGCTGGCCACAAATGAGTGATCCGTTTCGCAGTCGGATTAGTAGGACGTTAGCCAGTTTTTCAAGCCAGGTGATGATGATGTCCAGCTGGTGCATTGGCGCGATGGAGAGTGTCTCCAAGATACTTGATGTATATCTTTGCACTTGAAGAAAGTTTTGGTCACACAAGCATCGTGAGCAGCACAATTCCAGAAGCCATTTTCATTTATATTTCCTCATTCAAAGAGTCATAGGCATGTGGGCCAGGCTTTGTGGTCGGTCCCAACTCTAGAATTGAAATCTTCTAGGAGATAGATTGCCTCGTATTTGCGGATGCTGGCTATTGCCTGGTCTAACGCTCCATAGAACTGGTCCTTCCAGAGAGTTGGGGCATACGCACTAAGAAAGATCGCTGGGCCCACAACAGTTCTGAGTCTTAGAGTGATGATCCTCTCCGCGCCTGATTACGGGGGTTCAATGGATGATAGCAGAGGGTTCCAAACAGTGAAAACTACACCATGCTGTCTAGGTTCATCTGTTGGTCCGCCTTGTCAGAAGAAAGTGTAATATGCCTCTTTAATTTTTCCGCTGTCTGGGATCCTGGTCTCCTGAAGGCATGCGATGTCTTTAAACCTTTGAGTTCTCTATCAATTATTCCTGTCTTCTGTGTGTCGTTTATTGACTGTAGGTTATAAGTGATGCCGGTACACACAGTCCTGCGGTTCGCACCTGCATCTCCCCCTCATAAATTAAAATTAGACTTACATCTCGGTTAACTCAGAAACATTACTTAAGCCCTAAACATCTTTGAATGAGTCAGTGTATGTAAAGTAATTAATTTATGACAGCTTATATAGAGCGGACTATATATCTTTCTATGTCAGCCGTAAAGAATATGATAAGAATCAAAAGGTGCTTTCCAGTTGATATTTTTGTGCTGAGTGTATCGGGGTGTATTAGAGGGAAGGGAAGGGGAATGTGTTCAAAGAGTTTAATCTTCTTATAATTCTTGTAAAAATAAAACATTTTAAATTTAAATTTTCTAATTATCAATTATTTGATGAAATGTGTTGTATTTCATCTTTTTAGATTTAAGATGTCGAAATACTAGACATTAAACAACTTTTTAGAAGCAATGTGTCTGATTATCAGTTTTTGAAATAAATTAAAGTGAAAACAATCGAATGCCAGCAAAGAAAGTTACTCATAAATTAAATTCAAATAATTTAAATAACGTGTAGCAAATATAGTTTAAATAGTTCAATAAACCGCATAAATGCCATAAGTTTATCAGTGTTTCGTTTAATTTTGTTGTATGTGTTTCCTATCTAGTGTTTAGCCACGAGATTCAGAAAGTGTTGCGAAAGCAATTGAAATGGAGGATCTAAGATTGAAATGTTACTAAATAACAAAGAAATGATAGTCCAAAGTTTAAAAAAAAAATAAAATAACGATAATTATATGATACTCGCAGGGGCCGTTCATAAATGACGACATACGCCTTGAGGTGGGAGGGGTGTTTAAGAAATATGACGTCACATTAAAACGCGTAACTTTAAATAAAAGTTGCACTTTAACACTTGATTGCTTAGAAAATTTTAATGGCGTTTACATGGGCTTCACGCGTGTTACGTTATTGGAGTGCAGCTTTGTATATGACGTCATTAAACTGAAAATTTCAAGGGAAGTTTTAAAAACAGGCAATTCACGTTTTAAAAATTTATTTTGGATATAAGTGGTTCAGTATAATGTCGATGAATTAAAATTTTCTAATTGTTAATTAAGCAAAATTAATGTTTATTTTTTTTAATATCATTTTCCTTATAAAACAGCTTATTTGAAAGTTTACACTTTAAAAATGTTTTTTTTAGAAGTTTGTACGTAAAAAAGCAACTATTTTTAATTATTAATAATTGATTATTTGTTGATAAATCGGTAATTTCATTGAAAACATTTTACATAACTTTAATCGCTATTTTATCGATAAAATAATTTTAATCGATAAAAATGTTACCTATTAATCGAGAAATTAATCGATAATTTCCGCAGCCCTAATATATATATATATTCTATCAAAACATCCAAAATATAAAATTTGTTTATATACGTGATTTAAAATGAATAAAAAGGTTCACCAACCACATTTAATACCAAGTTGTTGCAGCTGGTTCTTAACCTGCATAATAAACTCATCTCTCGCTGCTATAACCTCTACACAGGTTGAGTCAAGAAGGCATTTTTCTAATGCACTTAGGTCTCTGGAAATTAAATTATTAAAAATTTTAACAGCACAATGATAGTTTACAAAATATATTTGTATTACATAATGTAACATAAATTTACCAAGCACAGACTTATGTATTTTAATTTACAATTTTTAACATCTACAGCCTAACAATCCTGTTTTTACTTAACTGAACGTTTACTTTGTACATGTTTACCTAAAAATCTACTTACCCACAAACAAGATCAGGGTTAGAGCCATGTTGATCTGACATTGTTTTATATGAGCCAAAGCATATTGGCAAGGGATTTTTGCATGCTAAGAGGAGAAAAATAGCTTCAGTCATCTCGAGATTTTAAAATTTATTTGTTAAATTATGATTGACACTAAATCCTTTTTGAATACTTTATAGATTATTCCATCTCTAAACAACGAAAACGTAAATATTGATGACAATATTATTTAAATTAAAATGATGCCTTAGATATCTCGATTTATTTATCACTCAGTATAACTTTTACCTGGGACTGATGGGGTTGTCGTTAATGGAAACTTGGTGGTTACCGTACCTTGAAAGAAATGAAAAGCCGTGAGTACGTATTTGTTTATGGTATAAATCTCTGATAACAAATAAATCAAACCAAAGTATAAATACTGTACTTCAATATTTTTTGTAGTGCAAATAATTACTAACCACAATTAACGCCCCTAGCTTGCAGCTCTTTCCTTGTTTGGTTAATCAGTGATTCTTTTTCTGTTGTACTACAGTTTGAAGCAAGGACACATTTTTCCATTGTACTGAAATCACTGTGAGAATAAAAAACATTCCATGTCATGCAACATAATGATTATACTCAAAACCATATATCAATAGTCAATTGCTATCAAGAAATTCTTAATGTAACTTATTTCTTTAAATATATTTCGACGTCATGCTAGAATTTTACATTTTCTTACCCGCATAAAAGTTCAGTGTTTGAACCATGCATTGGCGACGTTATCACATAAGTCATATAACAATCTTGAATAGTGGTGCATTCTAGAAAAAGGCCACATTAAAAAAACAACAACAAACAATTTAGTCTTGTCAATTTAAATTAAGGCAAAGTAACAATAAGCTTAGCTATACCAAGTTTTATTAATACTTTAAAAAAAAGGTCTAATCTATTGTGTAATGCCTAAGTATATATATCTTAAATAATATTGTCTTCCTGTTGAAACTGACAGATGTAGGCTAGATGTAACTATCAATAAAGCTACCAACAAGACTATTATTATATTATATTTAATATATTGTTAGTTTAACATTTAACGTAATTAATTATTTTTTTTGGGGCTTTTAAAGTTATTAAAGAAAAAACAATGCTTTTTCAAATTATCCCGAAAACTAGATCTAATTAAAGTTGCACATGCAGAGCCATTAAAAAACAAGTAGAGTCTAGAGCTAGATCTAGATCTATCTCATAAAAATTCGAATGAGTATTTAAACAAAATTTGAAACAAATAATTTTCGATCTTTTTTTATTCAAGTGAAATCATTCTAAAGTCACTCCAAGAATGTGGCAATATATTGCGCACCTCGCAACAATCTAACATTAGCGTTCACAAAGCAGGAAACCCCCGTTAACTATCATTCTAGATTAATTTAAAAAGCATTTCAAATTAATAATTCTGAAACTAAAAACATAGTTTAATTGCTACCTACAAATTGCTGCTCAAATTACGGGAGTTAAACTAAAAGAGCTTTTTCAAATATTCCCTCTTCAACATTGTTCTAAATATTAGTTGCTTATCGTTTGGTGTTTGTTTCAACCAAATAGATGGTTGGCGAAAAATTGAAAAGATACTGATATTTTTTTATTTTTTTTCTCTCCAGAAAATCCAGTATTTTTTGTGGTCTTTTTTTGGCCCGTGCAAAACCTATTGACCTCATTAAAGTATTTGCAAAAGACCCGAACACTCAATCTGGTATGGTTCAGGAAGGGTTGCTGTTCAAAGCTCGAAAAGACAGGCCGGATATTTCAAATATGTAAACGCTATTCCCAAGGGAAAGTGCGTTAAAAACTTTAATATAAATTTTTTATTATCTTTTCTTTGTCGGATAAAGTTTAAAATAGATTTTTTATTGCATCAAACTACATTAATTATAATCAATTGAAATTTAAAAAAAATATTTTACTTAAATTAATTTCAAGTTATTTACAACTAACTATGATGAACAGAACAGACATAACATATTCAAAACTTATTAAATTTAAACGCACAAGAATATTATTGCCACTGTAGAACGTTTGCTATCTGTAGATGTCTTCCATTGTATAGAATTGGCTTTCATGAAGTTTTACATAGCAACAGTAACAACAGCAACAAAAGACAATTAACTTATTGGTACAATTTGTGATGTTGTTAAGAGGGGGGACACAGCTGGCTAGATTGGCGAAATATTATTACCTCTTTCCCCAAATCACAGAATATCATGTAAAATATTTGATTAAAGCCCGTATTTTCTTATTCTATGCATAGGAAATAATGTCCCACAGCCGATGTTGTTTTTGTAATATTTTCTTAAACATTTAAACTTGTATTCTGATCCCAAATCTCTTCAAATTCTTCATGTCACTGTCCCTCATTACGTTGTTAATTTTTGGTAAGGTAAACTACAGGACAACATCAAAGAGTGGACCGGCCTTTCATTTAGCGATTCCCAGAAGGCAGCTCAGAACCGTGACACTTGGCATGAGTTAGTGCGCAGCTCAAAATGGTGCCCCAACGACCCAGCGTCGGGTTAAGGGATAGTTTAAGTTCAAAACTACAGTGCAATTAATATGATAACCATTTCTCCTTCTCACTCATCTCTCTCTCTCACTCTCACTTATCTCTCTTTCTCTCTCTCACTCATCTCTCTCTCTCTCACTCATCTCTCTCTCTCTCTCTCTCTCTCTACAGCTCTCTCTCTTTATATAAATATATATTTTGTTCATTCTTTCTCTGATTCCATCCCTTAATTTTCTTTTTAATTTGTATTTTCATTAAAGAAGTTAGTCATTTTTATACTTACGTCCATAGACAGTTCCTGTGAATAAAAATGCATGTCAAGATTTAGCTTTTATTATTAACTTTCCAGGAATATAACAACAATAACTGAACAGATATGATGTACGGCAATACATTAAACTCGGGATTTCAAGCAAGATCATTTATATAATTTATAATGCAGAGAATAAATAGGTTTAAAATAGATTTTCATCACCCGCTTTGTGCAATGGTCTTTCGTTGATATGGGACACAAAATTATGGTCACATGAAACTTTCATGAACAAAATTAGTTTTGTATGTTTAAAAATAAATATTAAATATCAAAATAAACTTATTAGTCCGCCTGTTTATTGTCCATGGATTGTTTTGCATATTAAACATGAGCTATAGGCTATGTTTGTTCCTTTTTTCTGTCTTTATAAAAACTTAAAAATATCTCTTTATTCACTGTACTAAATAATAATTATGGGCATTTAATCTCTACATGAAATATACCTACTCTCATCTTTATCGTAATAACCATGCCTAGGTTATTGTAATAGACAACATCATAACAATTTAAATGTCCTCTATTTATCCATTTACCAAAATATACAGTAAATTTCAGAACTATGTAATTGACACTGCTAAATGCTGTCGACTTTTAAGTCTAATAAACCTTTGACTATCTTAGCTATTATTATATTTTAAATTATATGTATTAAGTAAAGCTAAAAATCATTAGCCTTATATAAAACAATTTGTACTATTGATAAATCTAAATAACAAAACTAATTGTTATATCTAGGTATATTTTAGCTATATAAGTTTAATTTATAGGTGGCGTGGAGATGGAATCAGGCTGGGTTTAAGAAAGAAGTTATATTTAAAGGGTATGCGTGAGCCGGACAGAATGGGGAAAACAACCAAAGTTCGTTGTTTGGTGGCGTCCTGTTAGGCTCACGCATATCCTTTTAAAATAACAATTTTAAAGATAAACTGATTACATGGGTATAGCTAACAAGACCGCTGTTTCTGGTAGCTAAAATTGGGTACATTATTGATATAGCCAACGTTCCCTGTTTTATTGACACAGTCTGGTTTAGAGGATGAGGCATGGTCACGATACATTCAAAGCCCCTAACGGGCGGCTACTGTTGGGCGAAGGTAGGGTAAACATCTCCTCGCAATACAGGCCCACTCAGGCGGGCCGGAGACGCTTGGGGCCCACACCCCATTAGAGCAAACATGTTTTATAAGACATTTAGAATAAAAAAAGGTTGGGCCGACTGTAGGAAAGGCATCGAACTTACTAAGGAATGTTTAAAAAGTTTTGTGGGCAACTTGTCAAGAGCATCTAATTTTAACTCCATGTCCTGACGAAGTATATCTATTTTAATTAGAGCACTTATTCTAATTTTTTTTTTTTACTCAACAGGCTCTTGGTTCATAGGTCACCATTCTAAATTAGTAAGTCTTAAATGGATGTCAAATAATTAGAGCATTTTAAAGAGTAGGTCACACCTACAAACTTCACTGTTTCATTAAATTTAACATATTCCATAATGTACAACGTTTAAAGCATATCTTCTCCCCCACATACAATTTACTTTTATTGTAGCCCACCCATGCAGATAGTTTGAAGTCTATAGGAACATAGAAACAGAAGACAAATGACAAAAATTGAAGACATTGGGTAACTCATCGGTTCCAGCTTACTTAACCATACGTTTAAAACATTGGAGCACATTATGTTAGGAGGTTGGTCAGGTGAAGAGTGGGTGGCATTACATAAAACACAGTTAAACTTTTAAACCGTTTGAATTGAACAAGAGAATTTGCGGATAGCGTGAAGTTAAATAAAAATCAGATGAAAGAGGAATTAATCATATTTAGCATTTGTTTGGCTTACACTTAAAACTTACAAATTGAACCCTAAAATATATCATACCTTTCCCCTAACTAAAAACGTCGTATGTTGTATGCGAGACTTCAAATGAAGTTACAGTGCAACAAAACAAGATTTGATATGAATGCACCAGGCAAATATTTACTATTGTTGACATTTTTTAGCCACCGTTTTATTTTCTAATGAACTAAGTTGTCAATTTTGACAATTTAAACATGTATATTGTGTTATTATTTTTAAAATTTAAATTAGCCAACATAACATTATACCTGGTTATTAAAAATACACCATTTTATTATTTTCTAAATGAAAACAGCAAACACCGGGTCCACATATTTCAATGACGCGGTATAGAGTATAAATAGTTTTTTTAAAACAAAGAAGAAATTTTAAGTTCCATTAAATTCAAATTTAAGAAGATAGAACATTTAACTTTAAAGACTTTTAAAAATACATAATCTGTTAAACTGGAAAATCATTTGAAAAATTAAAATAATGAAAATATTAATGTTTGACCAAATAATAATATAATAATCTCTTAATCGAAATGATACAGAAATACAATGAAAATACAAGTCTCATTATTTAATAAACTAACCTGCGAAAACAAGACACGACGCTATGTAGAGGTACATCATTGTGGTTTTCAAGAAGTTTTTTTTAAAGATAAGATAATAAATTAATTTGTTTTAAAATTCCTAGTTGTGTTCTTGTTGAAATGGAATGAAATACAGCGATACCCGCTTGGCGGGCGATGATACAAGCCATTTATTTGTCAACCCAGCCTACGCTATAACGTTGTCGTCAAACAAGTGAATGCCAGGAATGTCGACCTGTCGGATTCACGGCTCACGTGATTTCTGTTGGCTGGGATCGATAACCAATAGAGTAGGATGTGATTTTAATTTTCTTTAGAATAATTTGTTGTAGATTAAAGCTTTAAAAAAACCTGAGTATTTATGTGATTATTGCAGGTGATTGATTTTACGGCACGATCAAATGTGGCTAAATTGACAACTATAGACAACACAAAGAACTTTGATGAGAGATTATCCCTTCTAATCCACCAATAGAACAAATAAGTCGGTTTAAACAAATCGCTCATCCAGGGCTAATCGGGCTGACACAATAAAGGATGCGATGATAGGGCTCAATTAATAGGTACCAATAGTGACGAGTGTCATCTTTGGGACCCATTTGATGGGGCCGATTTGACCGAAGCCCTTTTGATGGAGGTTGGTTGTTTCTCCTGGGACTGGTGTGTCGGGAGTGATTTTTTGTGGTTGATCCTGAACTTTGTGAGAGTCCTCGAAACATGTGTGATGATATGTGAAAGCCTAACTACTCTCCACAATTACCAGGAGCAATATGTTTATGAGTCGTGAGACAGAAATATAAACGTGATTTTTATTGTCTCAATAAGGTGTTGATTTGATATGAGTTTTGACATGTCGAGCTACATTTCTTTACTTGTGGAAAATAAAAACATAATTGACGTTATAGGGAAATAGTTTAGTCAGTGGGTAACTTTATTCTTTTTTTAGAATGAATTTAAGTCAACAATTTATTGTTATTGCCTCAGTATTCATTTTTCGGCGTGCAATTGTTGTAAAATAAAGTGTGCACTTTTCTATCAACGATAAAATTTTAATTAATCGATAATTTTGTCAAGCTAAAAATAAAGATGTATGACGTCATTAAACTGAAAATTTCAAGGGAAGAAATAAAATCGGGCAATTTATATTGGCATTAACTTATTTTTAAAACAGTTAGCACTGAAAACAAGTTAAATAACGTATTAAAGTTGAGGCACTTGAATGAAAAATTCAAATTAATTTTATTAATATAAAAGTAATACAGCTGTATAGAAATTGTTTGATGATTAGTAAAAACATAAAGATCATCTTTTTATCCCAAGTGGTTCGAAAGCTAAGTTTTTTTTCTAAGACCTCATAATCTCTTTTTTCACTTTTTCGTTTTCCTTCATATTTTGTGCCCTTTTATTGCATTTTTTAAAATGCCCATAACCCAAGTATTTAATTTAATTAAATTTAAGACACGTACTATTGTTAGGGGATATATTTAAAAATAAGTAGAATCTAGTTCAATATAATATCAATGAAATTAAATTTTGTTATTGTTAAATAGTTAAAAACAATGTTTTTTTTAAAACATCATTGTCCTTATAAAACAGGTTATTTTTAAAGTTTACTCTTTATGAATCTCCTTAACGGAGAAGTTTTGTACGTAAAAAAATAAAATAATAAAATAAAAACTATTATTAATTATTTTAATTTTTTTTTCTATTTTTAATCACTTTTTTATCGATTAAAATAATTTTAATCGATAAAATGATTTACCGATTAATCGAGAAATTAATCGGTAATTTCCGCAGCCCTAAATTTTAGTAGATAGTCAAAATGAAGCTGTAATCATTATATTCAAATCTTCTAAAGTAAATGCCAAAAAGAAAATAACAAAAAAAAAAAAAAAAAAAAAAA
>MUZC01002045.1:39538-51335 GCA_002072015.1 Radix auricularia | reverse complement strand
CTTTTGGGGGGGGGGGTGACTTTATGATCTACCGCCCCGGGTGACATCAACCCTAGTGACGCCTCTGAATGAAACCCAAAGGGTAATGATATTGACCACTTAACTTTAACATTTTTAAAAAGTTTAACTTCTATCCTACCCATGTGTGCCTCAGACTACCTGCTCCTAATAGGTTTCACTCATCATTGTTTTACCTAAGTCTACAGCTACTTGAGTTTCTGTCTGTGTTGGACCGGCTATTAGGCTTTAGTTGAAACTCATTTCAGTAGCTACTACTGTGATAAGTGTTACAGGGCTAAGAAAAGATTTCCTGATAACTATGATTATCATGAATGATTTAGAAACCATTCAGGTGGCGGTGAATGTAAATCGATATCATCGAGGTACATCTGGTCAGAAGAGACCTAAAGACATTTCTAAAAATTTCGTCTCTATGAGGACAGCTATAAACTCACCTAAACTGACTAGTTATGAAATATAAATTCCGAATTTTTAAAAAATTGTAACTGAAGCTATTCCTCCAGTTGATGATGTGGTATCGGCAGGGGCGGATTAAGACTGCACGGGGCCCCGGGCTGCAATCAAACGCGGGCCCTATCCAGCCAGCGCCCCTTTAAATAAAATGATTGTTAACAGCTAATATAAGACTGTAACTAAATTTTAATAATGAAAAAAAAAACGAACACGAAGCAATAACTGTTTGAAGTGTTTGCGGTATGTTACAATTGAGTGTGAAAAGAAAAATTTTATATTATACTGCTTGGAATCGAACCCGACATGGCTTGCATGACGAGCCTATACTCTCTCAACACCATCGGCCCAGGACCCTTGGGTTTACCCCGTTCAGCCCCCCCCCATCCGCCATAGGGTATCGGCTATCAATTTTAAAATTAGAATGTTGCGGCCATGTTCGAAGTGAATGTGAAAACATGTGATAGGTAAAGTAAATGAACATAAGAGAAATTTATTTCAGAGCATGCTAAATCTTTTATTGAAGTGGTTGGGACACGCAGATAAATAACATTTGCTATAAAGCGCATTCTATGCTATTACGTTGCAATTATCAAAAGAAAAAAAGACAACAGGGCACATGGTTAAAATGAAAATAAAAATGTTTTTGTTAACAGTATTACATTTTCATTAAAAATACTGTATCATTAATTGAGCTGTAAAATGTTTTAATGTATTTTTACAAAAAACAAAAAAAACTTTCATGGCCATCTAGAAGAGTTGCACTCTGGCAGATAAGCGCTAAAAATATCACAACTTTCAAGGGCATACATAGAGGTGATCCACAGACAGTATTAAAGTGGAAAAATACTGAAGACTTCCATAGTAAATTTTACATTTTAATTAATTGGTTCAAACATCTATTTGTTTAGGGCCCGTTCATAAATGACGTCACGCGATTTTGACAGATTTTTACCTCACCCCCATGTCACACTTCGTCACATAAAACTTAGACCCCACTCCAATAGGACGTCTGAAAGCTTTGACAACCCCCCCCCCCACACACACCAAAACAGCCATATTTTCTATTGAAAATAAGCATGTTGCAAAATTTTTATTTTTTCATTTAAATATATGAATTTAGTGTAAGCCTTTATTCTAATATCGTAATACGCGCGAAGCCATTGATAAAGTTATTAAATAAACTGAAAGCAATCAAATATGTAGATCTAAGTGGACATTTTATTTAAGATAGAGCGTTTGGATGTGGCGTAACATTTCACCCCACCCCCCACACAAAGTCACAAATACGTGAACTCCCTCCCCTTAGGTGCGTGACGTTCTTTTTAGACGGCCCCTTATCACAAACATTTATCTGATTCAGAGAGCAATTTAACCTGCTTTCATAAATTTGTTAAACAAATTTGAACGGTCACTTGGTTGTGAGTACCAAACGTTATTTATAATGTTTCTAGTAACTATTTATAATTTCAGAAAAGTTTGTTATAAAGTTGTGAATACCATTTGAGCTGTATCTTATCTTGTCTTATCTAAACTGACGCTCCTTCTATGCAGAAGAAGATAAATGGGTCCACAGACCATGATCTGTTGGCAAGTGATGCAGCGTTCACAGGCCACGGCTATGAGAGTTCCACTCATTACCCAGCCGCCTATCTGGTGTTGGGTACCATTTGGAGCTGGATGACTCAGGGACGCCCTAGGCACCGGGAACAATGGATTCGAACCCATGACCATCGGTACGCCAATCGAGCGCGCTGCCACTCGACAACTTGAGCTTTCAAATAGTTGTGGCGTGTCATTTACCATTTATACTTTCATTTGCTTGATATCCCCCCCACTCATTCTTAAGAATTGTGAATAAATATATACAATTTTACTTTTTCCCCACCTGTTAGTCCCCAACCCAACAGACATAATAAAACAAAAAATATGTTTTTCCCCTCATGCTTCTATCTCTTACGGATGTTGTTCTATTTCAGACTTCCTTGTGATGCGGAATATTAAAGAACCCGGTATCCTTATGTTGAAATCCCGAAAAACTACTTCTTAGATATCTGTTTTCATTATCCTAGATCCCTTCAGTGCAGTGATATTTCTGTTTGTATCTTCATACTCATAGCTGCACAAGCCACACCACCTCAAAAAAAAAATAAAAAAAAAATTCAAGTCCCATTAACAACAATTGTTTCTTTATGCTGTGGCGTCACCAGGAGGGTGTGAGGAGTGCGGGCCGCACCGAGTGACACTATCAGAAAGACGTGACACCAAATGTAAAATTCTATTCGCCTATAAGTTCCCGGTCTTTGGCACAGGGAGACTCGAAGAGGGTCTATGGGGTAAGTCTTAAAAGGTATGACATCATGAGCTACCGCAATGGGTGTCACCAACCATATTGACGCCTCTGACTACATTATTATAGTATTACTAGGTAAGAGTGTCTTTAGAAAGTGTTTGAGAAGCCTTTAATACCGTATTTAATCACTGTGATAAGCGTTTTAGAATAGCATCCAATAATCGCGGTTTTTCGCTATTCGTAAGGGGTTGGGGTTGGCTGAAGAACGTAACTCACCCCACATCCCGTGAATAGCAAAGTAAAACTACATTTGATATAATCTGTTGTCATGGACATACGCTCAGTACTCAGAGGTATTTGAATCAAGATTTTACACAGAGCTTAAGTAATTGGTCTTCATGAAATAGATCTAAGAGCGAAATTTTTCCTAAGTGCGAACAAAGAAACACGTGATCAAAACATACCGCTCGATCGTCGCTTAACGAAGAGCAGAAAATGTATCCCGGATTTACTAAATTGTATAGACAACTGTTTCATTTAGGTAGAATCTGTATAAGACCAGGCTAGACTTCAGGTCTGTTAAAAACTGCTCTCGGCAGACAAAGGTATGACAGTTCATTAAATCGGTATTCTTATACCATTGCGAGATGACGTCATAAACTTAGCATGTTGAGCCCGACTCTAACTCTTTTTAAATAAACAAGACTGAGAAAAAAAAAAGGAAAAACAAAAACAAAAACGAAACAACAAACAAAAAATGTATATCAATTCAAATGATCACAGTTGATCAAGACCCACTGTTTGTTAATGAAGACTTGTTGACGATACTTTCGTTGTTTTGTTAGATCATGTCATTTATCTTTTCCAGCTTTCATTTTTTTTTTTGAGCACATCAACTAATTGTTGTTACTTCTCTCAAAGAGTTAACAACATGCATAACGTTTCAGAAAGTTTATTTATTTGAAATTAAATGGATGTATTTTGACCCCCCCCCCCATACTACAGCCAGTGGTTTGTGTTGTATTCCTCAAAATCTGGGAGGATGACCGAATAATTCCTCTAAGGATATTTCTGTAATCGATACTAGCCATCCTTTTGTATTCATCTACTTAATAGTCCATTTTCTGACATTATTCTCTGCCCATTAATGAATATCGATTATACGAGGTCAAACTTAAGTAGGCAGGGGGGGGGGTTGTAACTCTTAAAAGAACCAATGACGGGCTTTAATTCCGAATAATTTGTAATTTTAAACATATACATTTTTGGCTGATTAAATTTTGACCCACAAATTTCTCGTACATAATCGTTAGCTCTTGATTCTTACAAAAAATATTGTTTACTTCCCTCCTTCAAATATCTAACAGAAGTGTTTGTTGTTGTTGTTACTTTTTTTTTCTTGGTGCAGTTAAAATTGCAATAATACATTTCCTTTACAGATTTTATATATTAAAGAAAGAAAAAAAGAAAAAAACAAACCCTCTACCAATAAATATCTTCTTTATTCTATAGATGATTTGATAATTCCTTGCAGATGATTCAGTTCAATTTTTCGAATTCGCTCGCTTTCCGATCAGTAGTCCTAAAAGCTCTACGACGGGTAGGTGGGTCGTGCTGACGTCACAGGACATACCTTCACCTGTGTGGTGGGACGTCTGACGACACAGGTGAGTTGTTTGACGAACGACAGCCGGGAGTGTGAGAAAAGGAGGCTGGAATGGGACAGCAAATGTTGGGCCAACAAACTCTGGTCGGTCCATCGACAAGGGTGGGGTGGGGAGGGGTGGTGACATGCAGCAAACAGATACACTGTCGACAGGTAAAGTTGTGGGTACAGAGAATGGGTGGCCAGGACACTAAATAACTTGCATCTACCTTACAGGAATTTTGGAAGTATGGACTTTTACATTTTTCATAAGTAAAGAAATAACGATCAACACAATGAATATTTTAAAAGAAGAGCAACTGATAAAAAAATAAAACCAACTAACTGGTAAATAAAATGAGTGGTGAGACTGCAATCAGGCTTATAAAAAATTAAAAAGGAAAAGACGTAAACAAGGTAAGGGTTAGCCTGACAGGACGTAACAAAACAGCGAACTTTAAAATTGCAATAATGCATTTTGTTTTTTTACGTCCTGTCAGGCTAACCCTTACCTTGTTTACCGATTTTTTAAAAAGGCAATCCAGTGGGGCTTGATTTTTTTTTAAATTTCAATGAGAAAATACCTCGTTATACAATTATGTTGCATAATATTGCACAAACCAGTGGATTAGATAGCGTTGTCGTCCCCTGTGCAAACCAATACCCACCCAAACCAAAATGTCATATAAGTTAAATAAATACATGACTTTCCACATTCAGCCTTATACCAAAGATTGCGTTATCAATTTGATATTCTGTTACAACTAAAATAAATAAATAATAATAATAAATAAAGACTCCCCAAACATCTACACTACGTCTATGTCTATGAATCTGCTTAACTTGTGTTTTAAAATAATACCAGTACTCATAAGTTCCTTAAGCTCAAGGTATGGTTCCTTTTCTTTTATTGGTGTTGTTGTAGTACAAGGTCAATGGCTGAGTCTACGAGGATGGGAGCTCCCTATGCCTGCGAACTACAATAAACTGTCACTAACAATAGATAATGTGGATTAAGCTGTGGATGCATATATTTGGGTCTAATTCAAAACACCAATGATGGCCATTCATCATTATTATTTAAACGGATATAATTCCATAATAATATTGAATGCATGTTTTACTTTGGAATTGTGTGAGGTTTGGAAATCTTCAACATGCTCCTTTAAGGTTTTATTGAAAATTACTTCATAACATGTCCTCCGGTGGTTTGTCATCAAAGAAAATATCAAATGCCACTCGGGGGGATTACAATGATATTAGTTCTAAGTGTTAAATAATTCTGTAATCTCTAAATTTCTACTCCAAAATGTAAACAGTATCTTATTCGTTTCAAAGAGTTTTGGTGATGTTAATAAAATTGTTTTTAAACAATCGTTTTCAATTTAGCTCAAAACCTAAACTTTGCTGAATTTCTTAAATGCCTTACGTTGGAAGCTAAAGCCAAACACTTAAGAGGACATTCGTTTGAAATCAAAGCTGGAATAGAAGTAGTTCAAATATGTGTTTAAATAGCGCCAGTAGTGCAAACGAATATTAGAGCTCGATGATTAAGCCACCAGATCTCAACTATCGATTTTCGGAAGACGAATGTCAGCATTTTTTAATATATGCCATTAACTCTCTTACATTAGACAAAAAAAGTTCCCCTTCAGGAGGTTTTGTCTCTACCTCTTACACTCGTGTACTTTTGGCTTTTGCTCCCATTCATTTTAAGAGATATAAGATAATAGGATAAACCACTATCTCTTACACTTTGAGACGTAGACGACAAACAATGGTAGACATCGATTCTAAGTCGACAGACATAGACAGAGAGAGAGAGAGAGAGAGAGAGAGAGAGAGAGAGAGAGAGAGAGAGAGAGAGAGAGAGAGATATGGCCAAACGTCTAAATCAATCTTTGGCAAGATCGAAGCAAAACAAAACAAGAAAATGACTTAAGCCCGAAACCGAAAATAGACCGAACGTGTTGACATAGCAACCCTCGGCGTCAAAACCAAATATGAAACTGAAAGTCATTGTGTATCATTGTTTATCATTGTGTATCATTGTGTATCATTGTGTAGAATCGTGTATCATTTTTTTTATCATTGTGTATCATAGTGTATCATTGTGTATCATTGTGTATCATTGTGTATCATTGTGTATCATTGTGTATCAATTTTGTCACTTATCAGAGACAACAGTCTACAATCGTGTTTTTTTAAATATTTTTTTTTTAAAATTTCAAAGATATTTTATCTTTCAGCTAAAAAAAATACCAGAAACTTCGCTGACAAATTTTCTACATTTCCTTCGAAAAAAAAAGTATTTTAAAAAATTATTATTATTAATAAAATGTATTTATTTATTTTTCCTTGATGAGATTTGACGCCTCTAAACTCAGTCACATTACTCCCAATCTCCTTTGCCTAAAATCTGTACAGGGTTATGCCTTATAGCAACAACTAACAGAGTAAATTGTTGATAAACCAGAACGAGGCTCTATCTAGTATTACCGCAAACATAAACTCATTTTGAGGCTAAAACTCGCTAAGTTGTGAAAACAAACTTAAACCTCCATAGTGGTCTGTAATACTTGGATTCAAATATTTATTTCAAAACAAACCATAAAGTTTATATTATGATTAATGAAAACTGTTTCCACGGTAAACCATTATTAGCCTCCGTCATTGATGCAATACCTTTAAAAAAATTCATAGATATATTTTTAGCCCATAACTTTAATTTCTTTATTGTAGCGTGTTTAAGAAACTCAAAGAACGGAACAGCCGAACCCAGCCTGAGCAAATACAACGACTCTAGGTTCCTTTTGATTTCACAAGGCAAACATTTCAACACCCAGAACGAATGAGACGTCGTATGGAGAGTAGGAGTGAGATGGGAATTCTTGAAAATTGGTAGTCCTACTAGTTTTCGTTTCGACACATTGGTTCGTCATTAAGGCGTAATCACCTCCCACACCCTCCCGGAAAGAGGAGCTTACTAACGCCGCACACAAATAAAATAGTTCCACTAGAGATGGATGATATAGGGAGTAGTTTCATAGGTCATAGTTCACTGGTTTGATTTAAATGTCTATTTATAATACGATTCCCATTCGCGCCCGTATGTCGTTTGTAGGCTGTGTAGGTGACCATTATCTTATGTGGGCATTATATGGGCAGTGAGTTGAAGTTCCATGGACATACAGTGGATTTTGTGTGGGATTATTATGGTTTGTGTGTTGTCATTGTACGCTCACACTTTGGCTCTGTGTGGGCTGTCAAATGAGATTCAATTGACAAAGAGTGGACCTTACAGTGTGGGGATAGTGTGGAAAATCTATGGGCATGAAGTGCGCCTTGTGGGGACATAGGGTGGGTCTTAGGCCAAGGGCATAATGTGGACATGCTTTGAACATAGACTGAGCATTGCGTGGTTTGAGAGTGGGCCTTTGGTGGCATTCTATGGGCATTTTGTAGGAATATTGTCGGTCAAGTGTTGGCCTTGTGTAGCATTGGTGTGGGTGTATAACGGACTCTGAGCGGGTTTATAGCGTCCTGTTGGTTCAAGTGATTATTTTCCTCGTGATCTTACGTAGTGTGTTCTTTGTTATCCAACGCCATCTGTTTGGAAATGTCATGAAATCAAGACAGAAAAATGTTCACAATGCGATTCTGGTGGTGGCATGGGTATAAATAATAATATACATACAATTGAGAAAAGTATACTGGGAATTGTCGACGGCGAAGGATCTTGCCCCGCCACTTACTATAGCTAGCCGAGAAAGGTTAGTTAGAAGTAAATTGGAATAATACTACCAGTGTCCATATCTCCTTTAAAGTGTGTTAACATTTTTATACCATACATATTTAATTACACTCGGGTATACATGCATGCACACACACAAACACACACAGAGCGAGAGAGAGAGAGAGAGAGAGAGAGAGAGAGAGAGAGAGAGAGAAAGAGAGAGAGAGAGAGAGACAGACAGCGAGACATGTACACCAACATATTAAAGCCTACATATATTCAGTGATAATATCATATTTTAGAAATACTAACAACAAAATTGTTATGAGCCATCACATTGAAAGGTTTTCATTCGTCCATATAAACAATGGAGATCTATTAGCTGCTTGAGTTGAACTATTTGAGTTTGACTAAAAGTTACCTCCCTTCCACACCAATACCTTCCTGCAGTTTTTGTTATTTTTTTTGTATAGCACAATCCTATAGATCTGAGATGACATCGGTCACTTAAATATATGACTTCTGAACTGTGACGAATCGGACATATGATGTAATAGAGGATGATAGGCGTGTTATTGAGATTGTGACCAAAGACTCTGGTAAGGGACCGTCCATAAAGTACGTCAGGCTCCAGAGGGGGCGAGGGAGTGTATGAAAGTGTGAAAGTTTTGTGACAGCGGGGAGTGGGGTATCCGGCCATGTGTGACGTCACGGTGTATTATGTTAAATTTTAATTATTTTCTTAATAAAAATATATATTTGTGTACGAAAGTGTGGCTTACATTAGGGGGGGGGGGTCCGAGATGTGTGACAGTTTGTGACAGGGAGGAGGGGTGTTAAAAATGGTCAAACATAGCGTGTTATACTTTATGGATGGCTATAAGAGATCATATTAGCTGGTGAGGTCGATCCTCTCATGGCGAGCTGAAAACAACAAGAGATTTAATGTAAAACACGATAGGGTGTAATCTTAATGTGGACAATATTAAGTTGGTTTTCATTGTATAAGTTACTTGAATTAATTGGTCAGCATCTTGCTCGTTATTGGTTACTTTAATAAACTGGTGAACGCTACTTCACTTAGAGTCCGCCATAGACTGAAAACGGGGGTTATATTTATATTTTGAACATTTACAATTACAGACTGACTGAGTTTTAATGTCTCATATCGGTAAACAAGTTTAGAGGACTTCTGTGACTTTAAACAAAAAATTGAAGCAAAATTTCAAGACTCTTCACAAATTAAATCTTCTTGGCGTGATGACACATTTAACCTTGATTGATATTTTGGAGAATTTTTGACTTGTTATTTTAAAGAAAGTGTATGTTAAAAAAAAACTGTTTCCGCTAAGCTCTGTTTCCACCTGACATTCATTGTGGTATTTGGGAATTGTGCCACACAATCGCCTTGTTTGCTGTGGCCTGTGAACACTTCTTCACTTGTCCAATAGGCCGGCATGATGTGAAAAAGGACCATGCTGGCCTAGGTTCTACTTAAAATATATGTATCAAGAACGTAGGATGCTATACTATCTAGCGACGGGCCATGGTCAACAGACTCGTATGTTGGTCAGGGGTGGCGCCGAGGTTGTAGTGAGTCAAAGTAGGAAATCCAACTCCTCCTCTTCGTTGAAGACACCTCGAACCATGTTTTCTGGGAGACCAAGGGTATACCGTAACAAAAAACTTAAAATTAAAAAAAAAACGTAACATTTTTTTTACTATAAATCCTTAATATACGAGACAAAACTAAAAGTATATTCATTATGATACGCATTGCATGTCAATCATAAAATTTTACTTATGTCCCATACATGAAGGATTTATAGTAAAATAACTACTGCAGTGTGCCTGCTAAATTACAGCTCGATTTGATCACGGGAAAATGCTTATAAAACATGTTTAACAAAGTGCGCAACGCAAGACAGATTACCAAAAATTAGCATTTACAATTAAAGATTGGGAACAGGAAAGTATTTAAAAAGGTCGTTCAAAATAAACGCAACGCGATACAAGTACAAAATTAACTTGCTACATATAGATAAATAGGGATAATGTAAAAATTCATTTTTTAATTACAGTACATTCGATCGATCTGAAGTTTTGATAGATCATTTTTATCATTGGCACAAATCTGCCTGCAAAATTTCAGCTCGCTAGCTTACGAGGAAGTTTGAGAATAATCGAGTTTAAGTTTTTTTTAGACAAGCAAGTAAACATACGCCACGAGTTAATATAAAGGATTTTAAAACGAACAATCCACGGACAACAATGGCTTGTGTAATTAAATCAATTTTACTTTGTTTTAATATGCATTATATTCCATCCAAGATCCCAATTTAAAAAACAAACAGACAAACAAAACAAAAAAAAACAACAAAAAAAAAAACAACAAAAAAACAAAAAAAAACTTTTTGAAATTATTATTTATTTTTGTTTTTGTTTCGCCAACAGTGTTTCTAAGAGAATGTAATAATTGTAATAACTTTAAGGGGCTTAACTTCTGTGGTGCAAACCATATAAATATTTTATTTCAGTTCACTCTCTTTAAAACGGCTAAAATTTAAAAAAAATGTTATAGCTATAACTATATTAAGAAATATAATTAATAATTAATGTTCGTTTTTATTTACTTTCTGAATTCAACATTTTAGAAGGATAAATAAAAAATGTTGATAAAAGTGTTAGAAATCACTTGTTCTTGTCAACGATTTGTTATCGTGGCTAAGTCTTGGGGCTAGCGATTTCCGTCATTAGTGGTTTTAAAGTCAATTAGCGCTCGGGTGGAAACGTTTGAGTCCAGTGTGTTGTGTAAACTGTAAACCATAAACAGTAAACTGTAAACCATAAACAGTAAACCTCCATAAATTCCTCTCTAGCCCATCAATTACTGTGTGAGCCTTCGTCGAATATCGCTAAGTGAGATTTAACCTTTAAATGGTTAAGATGTTGAAAAATTCCTATTTATAGAGGCTGTATCTATTTTACTCTAGAATCCACATCTGGTATCTAAGTTATTTTAAAAAGAAAATTATCTTTAGAAGATGTCTCTTGAAGTACACAAATTTGGCGCAATTGAAGGGAAAGTCATTCCTGTTATATATCATTATGTGCCCTTTACGCGGGAAACTAAGAAAGAAATGTGATGGAATGAACGGTGCTTTTAGAGGGAAACAAGTACCTTCTTCTAGAGGGAAAACAAGTACCTTCTTCCATACAGTAAGTGGGTAGGATTGTGTTGTCCAAACAAGCGTTTTGTTAGTAATTTAATCGTGTGCCCTGTCCAGAATTATGAGCTGTATTTCCTAGATGACAGGTCTCAAGGAATGACCTTTTAGCAGTGAGTTGGTCAGGTCTGGGTATTCACAATACTATTGGTATGCAGTATTTTATAGCTTTATATGAAAGTAATTTGGCCTTGATTAGACCGAAGAGACAGCTACGGCTGACCACTTGTTAAGGACGCAGCTGACCCAGTGTGCATCGATGACTGGCCAGGGAGCACACATACGTTTATTTACTTTAGAAATCAGGAGAATCTCGCTTCACATTTCAACCTCGTAGCTTACTTGCCAAAATATAAATTTTATTTATGTTTTAAAAGGAAGTCAAGAGAATGATTATTAAATTTTTAAACGAGACCAGATCTTTT
>MUZC01002045.1:11450-33753 GCA_002072015.1 Radix auricularia | reverse complement strand
TAAAAAAAGGTTGGCGCCGTAGGCGCCCAAACAAACGGGGCGCCGCAGGCGCCACGGCGCCTGGCATAATCTAGTATAATATAATAATATAGTTCTATATTTTAAATATATTTTTATTTTCCAAAATACATTGAAAGGACGTAAGGAACTACATAATAAAAAGACTTTAGGACAAAATAGGTCATGGAACAGCGCAGGTTATATTTATGAGGTTAATAATCTTAAGTTAATATTAATGAATTTAAATATTTATGACGTTTATATTGATAGGTAAAATATTTTCGAAGTTTAAATTAATTTAAATAGTAGCCTAAAATATGAGAAATTTGAGTAATCAAAATTGTTTAATGTTACATCTCATCTTGAGCTCAAAGCGCACTTTTATTTCCTTTTATTTTCTTAAATAAGGGCGAACAGCTCAAGATATATTTCTAATTTGAAAATATTTTAAAAAAAAAAAAGATTAAACAAGAGACGAGCTGACCAACAATGGTGGGTACACATAACTTCTTTTGTAAAAGTGTAACGAAGCAAAATGCATTCAGGAAAAACACAACATTAAATTTCCTAGTAGTGAAATGTACGCACGCCATCAAACACATTCTATGTGCCATTGTGCTTATATTCCTTGTTTAATTTTAGTCGAAATAACGAGTCTACATCATCAATTATAGAATTATTTTTTTTAAATAAAGAGAAAACATTAAAATTGAGCATCAAACTCACTCTTATATTTTTGCCGGATTTCATTTACCCTTTTGACTCAGATACAGTGCGACCTCGAATATAACACGACTTCTGATTTCTAGTCATCATTTCAAGAAAAAAAACAACAACAACATGAATTTAAATGTTGATAGCTTGTTGGTTTCCCTGATTTAATCAGGCCATCCATTTCACCTTCCGAATTCAAGACTGTAAGAACGAGAGTTTGTTTGTGTTTGTTTCTTAAATGTGGAATAAGAAAAAGTGTTTATCCATATGTCTATCTGAGGTTTTTATTAGATTATCTTTGGGATGTTTTTCGAAGCAATAATTATTTGACTTATATATTATTTTTAATTTGTTATTTTCTTTATTATACCCTCAAATGTTTCTAGGTTTACTGATTTAATTATATGTCAGTTTTGAATATTATCCAGTAAGAAATTTGTCAGCTTAAACAAATTTGTGTAAGTTTATTTATGTTTTCTTTGGTGGGTGGGTCCAATACAGAAGATGCTAATTCTAGTACAGGTCTCACCAAATTGAGGTGGCATTTTATTTTTATAATCTTATTACATCTGTTATATTTTCTCTAACCTAGCTAGGTTTTTGTTAAGTTTTTAAATTTCTTCATTGACTTGGGCATTTCATGATAATTTCTCATTCAGTATTACTCCTAAGTATTTAGCATCTTTAATTTGGATCAGTTATTTTCCAGGAATGTAATATTTTGAAATTATTGGTTGCTTTTTCTTGGTTACTTTAAATATCGTTTCCATGATAGTGATACCATTGTCATCATCTAAATATAAATTATTTATAGTATGTAGAATTCTGAAATACGATCCGTATCTATCATGTATTCAAATGATCCATAAAACTATGCTCCGTTTATTAAGAATTATTTTCTTAAGGGTCACAAGTTGAGTCAGATAAATTCCCATTCATTTACCACCCCGACAACTTGGAAAGGATTTTATCTTATCTATGCAGAAGATAATTGCGTCAACAGACCATGAAGGGTGATCTGTTTGCAAGTGATGCAGCGGTCACAGGCCGCGGCTATGAGGGTTCCACGCATTACCCAGCCGCCTAACTAATGTTAAAATATTTGCCTTCGCATGGATTGAAACCCTTGACCATCGGTACACACCACCATGCCCCTAAAAAGTATAAGCATAAGGATAAAAGTATTTGTTAGCTAATATGGGTTGTTTTCAATTGTACATTTGAATGATTGTAGAGTTACTGAGTTTTAAATCGGTGTTGTAATTTAGAGAACATCATGCAGTATTCATATCAAATATATATTTAATATTTTAAAAAATTAAAAATCACGGTAATGTAATTTTATCATTTTATCTTAAAAAAATAATAATTTTGATTATTATTATTATTATTATATATATATATATATATTATTTTTTTTTTGCGAGGACCTGGGGTAATAGCTCTATATATAATTCACTGGAAAAAGAACAAGTAGTGTGCAAATAAAAATGACGAATTTGGGCGGGTGCATGTAACAATAACCAACAATAGGTCGGCGGTTCCCTCCCTCCCAATGTCCACTCATGTTGTTTTCATCTCGTCGTGCTGCTGTTGGTGTCCGTTCTTTCCCCCGTTCTTTGCACTATCTATTAGCAAGTTTACGGCGTATGTAAGGCCGCGGAGCGTATCTAGTCAAGATATTTTTTCCTTATAAATCTTGGTTTTATGTACTAAATATATGTAATCAACATGTAGTTACAAGGCTCAGGTCAGTCCCAACCCAACTACCGATAACCAACATGGGGGTCAAATCGTGGCTATAGGACAACTTCCTGGAGTGCTGGTTCAAGGTCTGGGCTTCTGGAGACACGACCAGAAGAGTTTACCGATTTATGTAGTGACCGAGCAAGAGCGAACCCTGGTGGAAACTAGTGCATAGCGATCACCCAGATGAGGACTGAACACTGTCCCACACGGAGCTACTTAAAGAGGTTTGATATTCGCTGTCGTTTGTCTGGCAATACAGGGGAGACGGGCGATCATATACTGACAGAGTACCCCGACTTGGCGGGAACTTTGATAGTCCGATACCTGTGGAAAGGTACCTTTACGACGATGCCCACCTGATGAGGCTCGCCTGCGTGGAGTTGAGCCGGGTCCTAAGAACTTAAAAGCTCGACCCAAAAAGAAAATGTCCCATATTTAGTTACAAGGAGCTGGTAGATAAACACAAGGTGTATTATTTCAGAGAGATACAGATATTCTAAGTTCTCATGGAAGAAGATTTACTCAGGTTCCTATTGAATATTTTTTGGTGAAAAAACCAATCCTAGGCGTTTGGAATTGTTCCTAAATTGAGTGATAATCGCACGATTTAATTGTTGTCATAGGTTTCTTTCCTTTTAGATCTATAGAAATTCTATTAGTCATTGCTGATGACCTTTGAGAATACATTCAATACATTGATGAAAATCAATCTCTTTTGTATTTTACTCATCAGTAAAGTTCCAGCGTTTGATGTAAGCTCCATAAACCTAAACATCACATTGTTACCCATCTCACCTTATCCGTCACTGCCATGCCTCCGCCATCCGGCCTTGCTCAAGCCCTCCCTCCTCCCCAAACCATGGCATGGCCTAAACTAATGAGAAATGATCCCAATCAAGGAAATATTCCAGCTGTTCCAGAGCAACCGACTTCCAACACTTCGAAAACTTCAACTTTCTCCCCATCTTCAGCGACACAACGGCACAACTTTCCTTTATGGTCATTAAAAACTGCCTCCCCTCTCCACCGCCCCACCCCATTTTTGGCCACCTGCTAGTGTAGAGCAAGCCTTTGTCTTAAAATAAAACAAAAACTTAAGTTCGAGTAATTCTTTCCCGGCTTTGCTTATTTATTTATTTATTATTATTTACTTTTTTAAAAAAAATGTCTTTTGGGTCATAACTTCCAAGACGTCGGTAGAAGAGAATAAAAAAACCTCCCGATAAATGTGCGACCTGCTGAAAACATCACTCGCTGCTAGTTTGCTGCATCCCCTCGGGACAAATCTTTAACCCCCCTCCCCCCCCTAAAAAAAAAAGCTCTCCATCTTCCTATTTATCTGGTCTTTTCTTATGTTTCTCCCAGCTCGCCATCTGTCTAATACCACATTTCAAAACGCCGCTCCCCCAATTTAAAGCGCCCCGTGGTAGTTCAACATTGTACAATCCTATTGCCTCGCGGGTCCATCCCCGTGGAATCAATGGAGCCCGGGAAGAGATGTGGTGGGTACTTAGCCAAGATAAAAAGCCACTTTGTAAGTATTGTTTTGTCCACCGCGCGCTGGGGGAGCCATGCTCGGTGTTGACTCAGCGCACTCCAGCGGATCCGTTTTTATTGAGAACAAGAGATTTTTACAGCAATTTGTTCCGATATGTATGCGTTGGGGCATTCGTTTAAATAGTCCCCAATTATGAAACCTCTTTGGACAAACTTTTCACCGGCGAAAGAAAAACACCACTCGACATCGCAGCACGGGGGAAATGCGATTTTTGTGGGGGATAGTAGTCCCGAATAGATTTAATAGATGCATGGTGTAAGTCTTTTTTTGGTGAGCTTGTTTTGTCGTATGAAGGCGTTGGATTGGCGGGCACACACACAAACGCGCATGGAGATCTAGACGGAGCTTGGAGTGTTGAAACGTAAAAAGTTCCCTACATGCCTAGAGCATGTGTGCCCAATGGAGGCCCAAACACAACACCTGCTAGGGGTGATTGCACAATGGAAGCAAGCCTGGCCGTGCCCCCCAAGACGAAGTCCCGTGGGGAGGCGGGATATTACCCTCTCCCCCACCCCGAATAAAAATTGGGTTAGAGAAGTGTCAACATGTGTTTTAAAATGTAATCAGGTTATTGGATTACAGCTTCAGGTGGAATGATAATATGTTGATCTATTTTTTGATTTAGCAGCATTTAAGTCATCATTTAGTCGAGAAGGGATGAGCTCTACGTGGTTCGACAGACGTGCAAGGTCGTGGAGCAGACCACGACCTGAAACTGACAACTCCTCGCTTGGAATACCGAAGTCCGATGTTAGGTGTTAGGTGCTTACAGTCGCTGTGCGGATCTTAGGCAAAGCATTTAGATGCAATGCCGATGATGAAAACCAAAGTACACGTTGAGGGTCGGGTAACTCCGAAGCGACCGTTTCGTCCCCCTCAATAAACTAGCAACGCCACTGAGCGGTGCCGGTTTAGGGCCAGGAGCGCTAGCACGGATTACCAAAAGGTACCAATAGGAACGCATTGGACGCAAGCTCTGAGGAAACCTTCCAGTGGGGGTAAAACCCTAGGTTGGGCAGTGATGATCCCCCACATAGCGGCGGTCTAAACAATTGAGACTCGTAAGCTTTGTCGGGGTGGATCCGAAGGGATATCGAGTCGAAGTAGGGAAATTCCACCCCTCCTTTGGGAGGTCAACTTAGTGGGAGGCGTTTTCGACCTAGTGTCCTGGAAGCCCAGGTGACCGCTTCTAGAAGCGACCGCTCGGGGGGGGGGGCGCTTCTCAGCATTTACGTCCCTTAGAGGCCAGAGAGCTGAGGGGGTTTTCCGGGAAGCCCCATAAAGAGCGCAAGCTCGGGACTGCTGACTTTCTTCCACATGTAGGATTTCAGTCATCAATAATGCACGATATGTCATCGCTGAAAAATTGCATCTGCGATTACATATGATAGCACAAATGAGACACATCGCCTGATGTCTTTAGGGGTAAGAAACCTAATCAATCAATTCTAAAAACAAACAGAAACAAATATTAATTTGTTATTATATACGGAAATGATGGTCACTTAAACTGTGTTGAAGACTTTAAAAGGCAAATAACATGGGGTAATGAGGAAGGATCACCACGCATCAACACAGCGGAAAACGACTACATGAGACCCAGGCTTAGTTAGATGGGTGGTATCCAGGCTTAGTTAGATGGGTGGTACCCAGGCTTAGTTACATGGGTGGTACCCAGGCTTAGATGGGTGGTATCGAGACTTAGTTAGATGGGTGGTATCCAGGCTTAGTTAGATGGGTGGTACATAGGCTTAGTTAGATGGGTGGTACACAGGCTCAGTTAGATGGGGTGGTACCCAGGCTTAGTTAGATGGGTGGTACCCAGGCTTAGTTAGATGGGTGGTACCCAGGCTCAGTTAGATGGGTGGTACCCAGGCTTAGTTAGATGGGTGGTACCCAGGCTTCGTTAGATGGGTGGTATCCAGGCTTAGTTAGATGGGTGATGCCCAGACTTAGTTAAATGGACCATAAGAACCAAAATCTACGGAAAGTGATAAATCCAAACACAGAGGATAAGCTAAATACAAGCACACAACACGCTGTGTTAACAAATATAATACTTTTAAAAAGTCGAAATTGAAAATAAATTCCTTTATTTACATAATAAAAACATACAGGTACTACATATATTTATATGCATTTTAGAATGGTTATAGTAACGACTTGATTTAATTATGAAATATCGTTTTAAATTAAATCAGACATTCAGCGCACCATGCAATAGACCATTGTGACAAATGTGTAAAACTGTTCACCACTAAAATAACAAACGGCAAAAGACCGACAGTGTGAGGGCACACTGCTCAACTATTACCATTAATGTCCTTAGTTTTAAAGGTTTGGATTAATTTTATTATTTTAAAAATTGCATTTCTATTCCCGTATTTGGAAGTCATTGACCTTTAATGCTGATTAAGATAAGTTTAATCGTGTATAAAACTGGTGTTGCTTGAAAGATCCTCTCATTCCTTCCGTCCCACGAGACGATGGTGCATCACCGTCGGTCTGAGTTTCCCTTCCTCGTGTGGCTGTGCAGTCCTATCCTTGAGTGGAAGTCTTTGCCACAGCTTTTGCACACGAGTTCTGTGCTTCCAAATTTTTTGGCCTTTCTTCTAGCTCCTCTATTCTTCGCTCCTCGGCTACTGTGACGTCCCCTTTAACAACTGTGCGCCACGGTGATTGGTCTTCTGCTTTGCATTCCCAATCCCTTGCGTTTATTCTGGCTGCGTGGAAAGATATGGAGTTAAAACGGACTTAAAATGTATGTAATAATTCTGGACATCTGTTGGTTTAAATAGGGCAGCAATCGTCTTCTTCCTTGTCTATATTAAGATACACCACTCAATGTACAAATCAATGTGGTTTCCATTAGGGTTCAGGATATGACAGTAATTTAGAAAAGGATACTTTACTTGACACAAGGGTGACTCAGCGCGGTATCGGTAATGTCAGGAACTAGAGGTTGGACGAAATGAGACAGAGAAACGTATGCGTCAAGTGCTGAGACGTCGACTGTACCATTATATTGTAAGCAATGCTTAAAGTCCCTGGTGAAAGAGTTAGCTTGCACAAACTGGGGTGCTGGAGCAAGCACACTCAGAGCTCTATTTCTGGGAAGTGTAAGGTCGATAATGGTTTATAGCATGCCGGTCCAAGCCTTTGCCAGCAAAACGGCATTAGAAAAACTGGGCCGAATCCAGAACCAGGCACTTATATTTATATGTGGTGCGTATAGAACAACACCCACAGCTGCCGTGGAAGTCATCGCAAACGTATAACCACTCGGAATACGTAGGGAGAAAGTAATTATAACTACTGCAGAGCGGTACCGCAGGCTAGACACTAGAGAGCCCTGCTACCAAATGCAGAATAACTGGGGCGGACGTGGGAAGTTAAAACGGTCCTTGTTCATGAATCAAGTAATAGAACTTGCTGGGATCGTCCAACCCCCACGAAACAGACAAAAAAGCATTAGCGTCCCAATTAAACCACCCTATGCGGAAGCTACGCGTCCCTTTAAACGTTTGTCTTTGGCTGACACGGCAGTGACGAAACGCAGCCCTGAACACGTGCAAAAAGTGGCTGCCCTTGAGACAATTGAAGGGTTCGTGGGAACACTTGTGAAAGTGTTCACGGATGGGTCTGCCAACCGGAGAGAAGGAACTGCTGGATATGGTGAGCTCATCCTACACCCAGTAGGAACTTTCAGGACCCTGTGGGACTATGGCGTCGAGTTACGACGCGGAGCTTGAGGCTATACACAGGGCCCTGGAAAGTGTGCACCAAACAATGCAAGGGTCGGACATAGTAGGTTTTGACACGGTCTTGTTCTGCGACTCGAGATCAGCTCTCGCGGTCCTGCTGTCCGAATAACGTAGCACCCACTTTGTTGATGTCATCTTGGAAGACGTGGGTAAGCTCGAAAGACTTGGAGGTAAGGTAACAGTGCAGTGGATCCCAAGCCACGTGAATGTCGAAGGCAATGAAAGGGCAGACTCCCTGTCAAAAGCTGGAGAAGCCTAACCCCAAACGGATGTCCCAGTCACTTATCTCGTGGCAAAGACCTGGCTATTAGACCCCTTTAGGGAAAGTGGTACCAGGAGTGGGAGGATAATACGACGGCCAGGGGGGTTTTCGCTGACAGGCCCAGGCCGAACCGATCAGATCATGGGTGGGGTCTAAACCGTAAGAACCAGAATTTAGTAACCCAAATGCGCACCGATCATTGCCCAACCAACTCTTACTTTAACCGGCTAGACCACAACGGGGACTTGAACTGCCATCATTGCAGTCAAGCCTCTGAGACGGTCACACACCTACTGACGTCGTGTCCCGCGCTAGATATAGCCGGGGAGGTACGGTTGGCAAAAGAGTCTACATGAAGAAAATGTTGTATGTCATTGCTCAGCAGATGGAGCAGGTTGCCCAAGTATTAGCCAAGGCCTTAAGAAATAAAACTCAGGCCTCAAGAATATGTGTTTAGATTCTCTTTGGCAGGAATGAGCAGTTTATGTACAGTATTTTAACTGTTAAGAATGGGTATTACGGGTCACTGCATAATACTGAAGCAAGACAAGGATATTAAAAAAAATATTCACCATGATGGAGAGCCAAGTTAACATATGAAATCATTTGTGACCATGCCAGTGACCACACATGGCATGTTCAACTGCACATGGCATGTTACCAACCATTTTCATGTTCATGTAACTGTGGAGTTGAGGATACTTCCCATCGCTGGACCAAACCCATAATAAAATTTACAACACCGTGTCCGTACTTAGCTGATGTAGAAACTGATTCCGATAAATCCGATACATTTTAAGAAATTAAAAAAAAATCCATATAAACGTTTTCATGCGTTCAAATATTGTTCGAAAGTCAGTCAAATTTATTTAAAAGTTCACAAATGTATTCAAATGAAATTGATAATCACAAAAAATCTCTCTACTTTTAAACGTTTCATGAAGACAAATTTGTCGACACTTTCTTCCCCACCGTTACGTCGATAAAACGACTCCTGTAGTGTTAAGTGACCTGAGGCTCATTCTCCTTTAGGGAACATGATGTCTTCTCTTCCATGCAGGTCTTGCTTGTCACCTCCCCAATCCCATCCCACCGCTTCACCGCCTCACCCGACGACACAATCGCCGAGTACTCTTGTTTAAATAAGTGTTGTCATTCCAAATTAGATTACTTTCGACAGCCGACAGTTGGCACTACAGCCACGACGCTAACACCCCCTAAAGCAACACTCACCGGTGTTTGTTCTACATAATACGACCTGTGCTCAGCATCCTCACGAATCTCAGGCGATTAATTCAATTGCTTTTCTTTCTTTTTTTTTTTTTAAAATATACCCGTTTAAAAATAAAGGGTGAAACCATTTTGTTATCACGCTATAGGATGCCGTCGGCCTGTGGGACCCAAAGATGTTCACTCTGTCACGGGACTTACCTCTGTTTGCCTTAGCGCCCCCTTGGTCTCCTGGGGGGTGGTTCGGTCAAACGTGTTACAGACGAGGCACCCGTAGAGTGGCGCTACAAGTGATTGCCTTGACCAAACAGCCCGGCCACGGGACATTTGGATTAGGCGGCAAAAAGGTAATAGAAGGGGGATTTTTAAATAAAAAGTTATTATTTTTTGTACACCACCGCCACTCCCCTTTCCTTCTTCTCCCCATCCCAGACGTTGTCATAGCTGAAGGGGGGGAGGCCACACATACTGTGAGTGGGGCGTGAGAGTAAGTCCATGGTCAAACACTAGGTGACTTAAATGTTTGGCTGGCTTATGGTTTTAAATGGTGGCTGCAATAGTCGGCTGACACGTGGGTAGATGGGTTAATATGCTGACGTTTAAAAGGGAATGGTATGTATGGCAGTGGTGTCCCTTGTCCGGCCGGCGTTAATGTTTTAACTAGAAAGCGGTCTGATCTTAGGTAATTAATATATTCGTGGATTTTCATTTTCTGTAATTAATTTCCGTGGTTATACTTTTTAATTTTGTGACATCTTTTCGTAATATTCAGCATTCTCTGTCGTCCCATCTGGGGCTTATGCCACACACAAAGGCTCTCCAGGCATCCCAGTCCTGCAGTTTTTATATCCCAGTTTTTGACGCAACGCCTGCGGCTCTATTGTTGAGCTACTTTACTTCAGTGTTAGGTACGTAGAGTTAATAAACATCAATATTCTAAAATTGGCCATTATTTAACCAAGTTTAGTAGTTTTTAATGTTTGAGAATGATTATAATATAAATTATCCAAAAAATCGCAATAGCGTTATCGCCTTTGTCCCACAAAATATCACTCTTAAAATTACAAACAAAACACATTCGTTCGATTAAAAGATCTTTAACTCAGTCTCAACGTATGCAATTTTTTATAACCTAAATCCGGCCACCACATAGTTTTTTTTTGTTTTTTTTTTACTTTATGGAATATTTCCGCCTTTAAAAAAAAGGTTCAATACTCCTAGTGTATACAATACATATCGCGGGGGGGGGGGGCGCAGGTCCGATCTTAAGCCACTGCAACTCATGCGGCCGCAGTTGGCCCCGCGTTTTCATAGGCGGGAAAATTTTAATTTTCACTTATTTTCCTCATTGATTCCTTATCCCTACTTAAACTGGGCCCCACTTAATCCGTTTCGGATACTAATCCTCATAGAATCGCGCAATTGCTAAGAACCGCCCTGCATGGGGGTCACTTTATGTGATCGTATTGATATTACTTCAAAGAACAATTTTCACAGTAGATGACGCTTAGTATATTTTTTGTACCAACTTCTTCAAAGGGACATACGTGACGCTTAAAAATGATCATTAAATTGTTTGAATAGATCTCCTAAAAATTAGGGCTGTTGAAATTAACGATTGATTTCTCGATTACTCGTCAAACATGTATAAAGATTTAAAATTGTTAAACGATTAATCAACTCACCAGTTATAAATGTACTAGAAGTCAAAAAGTAAAATATTTAGGCGGATAAATATAAACCAATTCCCAGACGATTACACCAACATTTTGGTTTTACACTTTAGACTGCCGTGAATGTTCAAAATGTTAATAAGGGTGATTTGCCCATTGAGAGAAATCGTTTGCCTACAATGCAATGTTCCCTCTAAGTCTAAGCTTCGTTGGTAAGTGTGCAAATTTTATTTTAAAAAATCGTGTGCAATATTTTACCAAATTTGCTGCGTGGTGATCCTAAACTCCTGCGTAGCGTCGGTCAAATGTGTGTCCTGCCGCGCTGTTTAAAGGGAGCATTGCTACCATGGTTCTAACGCTTCGCTTACCAAACCAAAGATCCTCAACAGTATCAGAAACTTCAGCTGAGACAAACTAAAGCCATGTGAACGACTGTCCAGCTAGGCTGGTTATATTGTCAATAAGACCTCCATCACTTGAACCAAATACATACGTCTGTTTGCGTTGTTGGTTAAAAGATGATATATAACGGAGACATTCCAGTCTCATTTCGATTTTTCGACGAGTACGCTTAATAAATGTTACTTATGACACCATACATTAAATTTTTTTTTTGCGTTAATCAAAATTAACGATTAATTAATCGTTAATTTTTCAAATGTTAACAATTAAATTTAAATTAATCGTGAACAACCCTACTAAATAATCCAACAAAAATTGTTAAAATTATTTCCATTGCAAAAATGGTTTAAGTTACAGATAGAACAGCTCATATCCATTTCACACGGAAATACAGCAACAGCAACAGCCATTGTTTCGCAAAAAGAACTGCAATCAATGTTTTTTTTGTTTCTCATTTAGGGACTTGAACTCACATCCATCATGTCTAACGCCCTACATCTTACTTCAGATAATAGACAACACTAGGTTTTTTTTGTTTTTAATACTATGACGTATATGCAGTCAATAAATGCGTTTATCAAATTTTACAAAAGGCGCGGCTCAAAATCTCCAACTATCAAATGTTTTGATGACGTAACACCCAGTCAAGGAATTAGTTATAGGATGTTGAGATTCAGTTTTAGAAATTTCATAGATGAAAAAAAGTTAGTGTGTTGAAGACCCACCATTCTGATAATGAGGACACACAGTGACAGAGCAATCAAACTGCTGGCATTTTTTAAAACATCCACGACTGTATACAGCCAACATAGATCACTTGTGGTGATGATGAAGCCTTGATTTATCAAAGAAAAAAGAGAAAAATGAAATGAAAACAAATTAACAGGACCAAAAAATCAAGTTATTTCATCAATAATTTTCTCCACATGAACGCATGGTATGTTTCTATTAGAACTTTCTTGGGGCTTGGAACACTTGGCGGCGCCCATCTGCTCTCCAAGTAAGGTTTGGATTTTTTTTTAGCAATAATCATTCATCACCATTTTTTTATTGTGGCTTAACGCGGGGTAAATCCCACGACCTCACTATTGACTTCGCTATCAAGCCGCCATCAATGATATATATATATATACAATTACACACACACTCCACCTACGTCTCTCCACTGAGCCCTCTCTCCACATCTTTTACTCTCCAAGTATTTCCCTATACAACTCCTTTTTTTCCTTCATTTTCACTCAGACTTTATCTCCTTTTATTTCTTCTGCGAAACTCAAATTATCCCCTAATACATTTTCTCTTCTCCTCTATTCTCTCTCACTTTGTATATTTCTCTTTATATTGGCTGCCTGTCTTTAATCCCTGTCATTTCTTTTCTTGTTTTCTTCCTAGGCCCCCCACCCTCTTACACTAGCAGTTTTAAAGACAACTTTCAATTTCGGGTTCAACGAATTTCTTCTGTGAAAGAAAACACAAAATCTCTTTGTCTTTAATTTTAAAAAAAAAAAAAAAAAAAATTCCCATAAAACCCCAGCTTAGTTGCAGGGGATGGGGAGAAGCGGGGCTTTGTGCTATATTACGTCAAGCAGGGGCGTCTCCTATTAAAAACTATAACAACATTCTCCGACTTGCATCCAGACACCCGAGAAAGGCCACAAATCCTGCATGTGTTGGATTACGGACCTACATGTCACTCAAGTCACGAACACTTCTTTGTGTCAGTGAATTATTAAAAAAAATTTTTTTAACGTTTTCCTGGCGAGGTTGGGGGGCGGTGGTTAAGCTCTGCTATGAAATCCCGTGAACATAACTTAGGAAGTCTTCCGGCTGGACGACGATGAAAAAACAAAACAAAACGAAACAAAACAAAAGAAAACAAAACATAAACAAAGACAACGTTGAAAAAATGTATGGGGCGCAACAATCTCATGGAGTTAGGATCATGGGAAACCGGGTCCTTAGACAAAGAAATGTCTTTACAGTCAAAGTAGCAGGTTCAATGAAAGTTAGGAAAGGTCTGGTAGATCTCGTGAAACTTGGCGAACTACATCAAGGGGTAAATGCAGTATTACCCTGACTTAAGGTAATGATGGTTGATGTGTTCTGGGGTCAGCATTGGTTTGTGTTTTGTTTATTATTAATTAATTATCTTTTTGTTGCTGCTTTTTGCCGACAGTTCATCGTGTATAACATTCAAATTCATGACGATAGCGGTAACAGCATTTCAAAAATTTGAATCCGGTACAGCCCCAATATATACACACATAAATGTCAGTAACTGTTGCAATAATTGTCCTTCTTTTATCGAAATAAACAGCTATTCTTTTCGTCTTAATATATTTTATTTAAAAACAAGTAATAAAAACTCAATTTCCAAAAAAGAATTTCCAACTTTTTTAAAATTCAAGTTAAGTCCCTCTAGATTACAGTAAAAGTAATTTCAAATCAATAATTCTGAAAGTAAACAACACAATTGTTATCTACAAATTTCTGCTAAAATTAAGGAATTCGAACCAAAAGAGATTTTTCAAAAATTCTTTCTCCAACATTGTCCTAAATATTGGCTATCGTTTGACGTTTGTTTCAACCCGATAGCTGTGATGGTTGCCGAGAAGTTGACAAAATACTGATATTTTTTCGGTTAATTTTTTTTTATTTTTTTCCCCCTAGGAAATACAGTAAACCTTTTCGGTATTTTTTTATGGCCCGTGTACATCCCTGGGATCTCCTGAACATATTTGCAAAAAGGCCCGAACCTGGTATGGTTAAGGAGCAGTTTCTGTTCCAAGCTCGAACAGGCAGGACAGACATTTCCCAAGAAAATTGCGTTAAAAAAGATTGTCATTTACGCACGAGTCGCAAAGTCGATTTATGAAACTATTTGCAAGATGTGTAATGAAATCAACGTTATAAGTGACACAGACCGTCGCTTGGAGTGGTTTAGAGAAAACCTGTGAAATATAAAAAAACCGGTCATATGTCTTTTCTGTAAGCAATTCACCACTGCTATACATGGCAGGTTTTTTTTGTTTTTTTTAAAAAAGATATTGCTGTTACTGGCATTCTGTATGCGAGCAATACCTCCACAGGATCTATATTCAAAATAGATTAATAAAAAAGATCCGAGGTGTCAACCTGACTTGTTATTCTGGGGGCCTGAGTTAGATTGGTCTGAGTGGGGTCCTGAGTTAGATTGGTCTGAGTGGGGTCCTGAGTTAGATTGGTCTGAGTGGGGGCCTGAGTTAGATTGATCTGAGTGGGGGCCTGAGTTAGATTGGTCTGAGTGGGGGCCTGAGTTAGATTGGTCTGAGTGGGGGCCGGACATTTAGTTATAGATTAAACAGTGGGGGGTCTGACTTCAACTGGTCACTGATATGGGGTCAGATAATTGTTGACCTAATCAAATGATACGAAGGCGTGCTTTTGATGGAAATGAAAGATGTTAACAATGTCATAACTGCGCCAGCTCTTAGCAGATCATTCAAGAGTGGGCTGGGTTAAACGGGAACAAATGCTTTCACAAGAAATCTATGAAATATTGAATACAAGATGACCCGCGGCGTAGCATACGCGCAGACTTGCTCATCATAGATAGTACAAAGAAATGTGGAGGGGGTGGGGAAGAACGGACACAAACAGCAGCACGAAGTAATAAAAAAAAAAGCGAGTAAACGTTGAGACATGTGCACAGCGGTTGTTGTTACCTGCCCCTCACCTTTACTAAAATCCCTTGCCAACCATAAAATGTGATCTCACAACTCTGGGATTAGTCATGTTCAGATGAAAATTTAAAAAAATAAAAAAAAATGTCAGGTAATTATTCTACAGTGGTGTGTGTTATTTTATCGGAATTAATTTGCCACGCAATTGAGGTGCAAAGGTTAAATTCATTGATTTCTTTTGAAAAAAAAGGGAGGGGGGTCGGGCTTACAAATTCGACGCTTCCACAACTTTATGAGGGCGGATACACACGCCGGAGCCGCATTCTCATTGTTTACCATGCATCTCCTTGGTCATAAACTGAGGGCGCCCTAAGGGGAGAAAAGCGCGGGCGGAAGACGCCTCTGCTGTCAATGTCAATTGTCTACGCGGTTCCTTCATTCTTCAGGTCTGAAGGCGGCATACGATAAAACTATCCCAGGTCACACCTAAGACTCGGCTTGAAACAATCATCCTACCCACCTCTCCTCTGCCCGAAGCTGCTAACTTAACGATAAGGGTTTTGTCAGCGGCGCTTAAATCTGTGGACGGGGCCTGGGGCGGGGGCGGGGAATGGTGTGGTCGAGGGGAGATTGGGGCTATCGTTTTGCTGGCTCTGTGGGGCTGGGGGCTGAGCTACTTGCTTTGTACAAAATGCAGGTGAGCCATAAATGACTGTCGCACGATCTTCTCACCTCCCTTTTGATGCTGCATAGACAAGATGGCTTCTAATTCAGTCCACAGCTTAGGAAATATTTCCTTACTTGCTCTCTGAGATTCTGATCTTGTTAGTGTTACAGGAAGAATTCCTTCTATTAGATTTAAATGTAAATTCAAAGCACAGTGAAACGCGGTCAGTATCATGGCCATATGGCAAATCTCACGATATCCTTTATTTAATTATAAATATGGCTCGTTACGCTTAAAATGATCCACAAAAACCTTAACCGGCAATTTAACTTCAATTTTATGAATTTTTAAAAAAAGTATGCACAGAATTTAGAAGGCCCTTCAGACCAAATTAGGGAAGATATATGACTAAATCTCTAAATTTTTGTTTAAAAAATATTATTTCCTCTAATTTTTTTATGATCTCATCAGTGTTGAAAGATATTTATACCAGCTGTCCAAATTTTACTTTTGATCAAAAGATACACGAGTTAGCTATTTCTTGACTTTGTTAATCTTATGGCAAATGAATATTATATAACATACCAACTGACCTATCGCGTGTTGCAACGATTTCAGATGAGAAAGATGAGAAGAAATGCAAAGAAACCAATGAGTGGTAATCAAAATATATAATTCTCTTCATAGTTCAATCATGCTGGACACCGAGCTGTCTTCCTGCCCCACCGACCAAATAAGAAAAGTTGGTGCAGAGGATGGGGGTGGGGGGGTCATCGAGACCAAGCCAACAATACGTTCAATTGAAGTCAATTACTTTGTTCTTTCAGAACAAGAATCTGTCTGACCTCTGACCCCACCGGCTAATCAGATTGCAAGAAAAGGTAGTAAGCATTCAACATTTCGTGGAATTGAAGTCAATCACAATAATCTTTCGGAACAAAAAAAAAAAAAATAACATGTAATTTATAGTGTAATGGTTATAACAATCGCCTAACACTCGGAGGTCGCAGGTTTAATCCCCAGCTAAGACATTACGTTTGTAATTGTTTTTAAATGTTTGTGTTTGTGTCCTTTCATAGCCCGCACAATCTTTTCGATCACCATAACAAGCGCAAGACGAGTGGGAATAAGTCAGGTTATGCAAATTAGTTTATGGTTGACAAGCTAGGGTGGTGCAGGGTTGGGGGTGGCAAGTGGCTAACCACAATGAACATTTTTCCAGATCAACAATGAGTCTCAGTTATCCCCGCATCCGAGGTTCATTCGCGTTGTTCTGATTTCATCATGATGTAGTTTGTGTTTGTTCACCCCCCCCACCTCAATTTCTTTGCAATATCTATGTGCAAATATGCGGCGTATGATACGCCGCGGTCATCTAGTATCACGTATTTCTTAGTGTAGGGGTTATTACATTCGCCAAACACTCGGAAGGTCGTAGACCCAAGCTAAGACATTATTTTAAAAAAAATTTTAAAAATGTTTGTGTTTGTGCCCGTTCATTTCCCACTATCTTGGCAAAGCTTTGTTTCTCGACATTGGCAAAAAAAACTTCGTGCTCTCCGTTGTGCTCAGTGACAGAAAAGTAGTCACACACTCTCCTCAACAATTACTTTCATAAAATGTCACCCGTTACTAAATCATTAGCGGCGTATACTACGACGCGGGACGGCCATTAGTTTATTTTTGTCAAACTAGGTTGTTGCACGGTGGGGGTGTCAAGTAACTAACAGCAAGGCACATGTTTCCAGAACAACAATCCGTCGGCAGTTATCCCCGCCCCCAAGGTTCATTTGCATTGTTCTGATTTCTTCGTGAGGTAGTTTAGGTCTGTTCATCCCCCCCTTTCTTTGCCATATTTATGAGCAACTCTGCGGCGTATGCTACGCCGCGGGCATCTAGCTTAAAAAAATAATTAAAAAAAACAAACAAACCCAGAAACATTCGTGGACGTGAGCTAAAAAAATTACAGCAAGTTACATAGATAATTAAAATAATATTGAAATAGCTTAATTAATATCTTAAAATTTCACAAATTTGATCAAGATCCATCCATTTGCCCAGTAGCTAATGTTTGAAATGCCTTATACATGCTCATGTAAGGGAAATAAAAAAAACAGTAAAAAATCAAGTTTTGACTATAAATCATTTATGTACGAGACATAACTATAAGAATGTTTATTATAATACGCAGTGCAAGACAATCCGAAAATACACTAGAATATTTTATTTATGTCTCGTAGAATTCTAGATCTAGATTCTACATGTTTAATATAATGCGAACCAATGGTGAATATATTTTTAAAAAGTATTGTCAATATAATGCGCAACATATTGCGCGACAGAAAATGTTGTTCAATTTAATACACACCACGACACTGTATCTCAAAAAATTAACATAATACATAGAGAGAAATAGAATAATTTAAAAAATCAATAATTCAATTACTGTACATTCGATCGATCTGAAATTTCGATACATCATTTTTATCCTCGGCACAAACCTGCCTGCAAAATTTCAGCTCGCTTGCTTACGAGGAAGTGGGTTAAAATCGATCCAAAGTTTTTTTTTCCCGGTAATTAAGCAAGCAAGGGTTCAAACAGACACCACAAGTTAATACAAAGGATTTAAAAATGACGTCTAAAATATGTATTTTAAAATTTTCTATATTAAAAATTGTTGTGGGTTTATGCTCAACAAATTCCCAAAGTATTATAGCGAAAGGTTCATGAAATAATATTTATACAGCTTACAGAAAAACATAGACAATAAGACTACACTAGACGTCCGGCAAAAGGAGGACATATCCTCCTGTTTAGCCCTATGTTATCCGTCCAGCAGGCAAAAGCTAAAATCGATTAAAATGTCGGACTTTTCTTCATTTTATTTTAATTTTTATGTATATCGTTGTGTACTTTGAAAAAAAAATATTATATCATAGCTATTTTGAAGACAAAAACTTATAAACCCAGACAAGGACGAAAAAAACTTAGATCTAAGTTTAAAAATATTGCAGTCAATAAAAGAGCGGAAACATCAGTTTTGGGGGTTATGAGCCGTCTTAACACAACCTTGGAAGTTTTGAAAAATAGATTGGAGAAGATTTTTTTTTTTCACTGAAAGTCAGGGAGATGTTGATCAGACTTAAGGAAAGTGGTCGAGAAGAAGAGTTTAATAATTTTATGGCAAATGTTTAGATGTTGAATGAAGTAAGCATTAGTTACTTAGAAAAGTGGTTGAAACCTTTTGACGAACTTCAATGCTTAAAATTTAATTGGATGTACATTGTACTTAGATAAAATAAACACATCTGAAAACGAAGGGTGAACTTGATGTGCAATAATTTGACCAATACTGCAATCTTAAATCATTTAAAAAACAAAAACAATATTGAACAGATATTTTTAAAGACTCCGGAATCCGGATCCGGCAAATATTAGGGCCAAATATCTTGCTCCAGAAAATAGTAAAAGGCAATATCCGGTCACCCCTAGTTCTTTAGTTTGACCAGACCATCTGTTCGGACCGATGTCAAGATTTTTCTTTAGTTGTGACCAGACCATAATTCTCCGTGCCCAGCAGCACAAGGCCAGTTGCCAGTTAGCAGACAAACATTTAACTAAAGCTACCGTAAGCAAGTTTCACAAGGCTATATCTGAACCTTACCTAAATCTGCAAACACACTCATACTGTAGTCAGCATTCACGCCAAAGGAATCACGCAGTAATTTACTTGAATAAAAACAAACTTCTTTATGAATTATTAAGCTTCTAAGTGGATTTTTTAAATACTTCCTTTTTTTCCCCCAAATTATTCCCCCCCCCCCCCCCCCCTCTTCTAAGTTTTTGGGTGTGGGCTCCCCCCGCCTGTTTTCTTGCNCACCCTTTCTAAAGTGTTTGGTTTAATTCCCTTTTATTCCACAGCCTGCAACTATTATTTATTTACTTTCCCATATTTGAACCCGGCCCCCCTAGAATATTATTCCTTTGTCCACCGTTGCCAGCGTCGCTAAAAGTGTTTCAATATGTTATTTTGATATGAGACGAGATTTCCTTTCATTCGCCGTAACATATTTAAACACTCTGATCACACACAACCATCCAGCACCCACGGCTCTTAAAGCTGTTTGGCCGGGTGTTTTGATAGAAGTTAGAAACAACAACGAGTGAGTTGGATATTTTGAAACTAGTCGTGCCTCAAAACGCCCGACACGAGTTTCGCAGTATTAGTCTATTAAAGTGGCGCGCAAACATTGCCTGTATTCACCCAGCGATACCCGATGGTAGAGCGAGGGTTTATTATTTGTCTCTCGTCGACCAGAGAAAAGAAAAAAATGCCCCCGTGTAAAGAATGCAATGTTTCAGCCACCATGAAGCACGTGATTAAGTCGATATAAGGCTTTTCTCTATCCACTCCCTCAAAAAATTTATAAAAAAGCCTCCCTCCGCCTCCCCTCCTTTTTTTCCACTCCGTTCTCCGTCGCGCAACTGCTAACAGGAACGGACGCCCAAAGATTTAGGCCACCCATTCTCATTCTGCAAGCCACGGTCTGAAATAATATTTATTATTGTCCTTCAAATGGGTCCCCCTATTTAATTGCATCCATTTATTTGATCCATCAATAACAAGGGAGGTAACGCACGGAGACGCTGGTGGAGCGTTTCTAAACACCATTAGCGACATGTACGTCTTAATCTGTCTCGGTGTTACGGGTGTTTAGTGGTATCCATCGCGGGGACAGGGTATTCATTAAAATGGCTTAGTCACGTGACAGACGCAGCAGTTTAAAAAAAAAAGCCATTCCAGGCAGACCATGATTCTTTATGCTGATCATGGAAAAGAGAGTTTTATGATTTTTTTCCCTTACATTTACTGAATTAAATGTGTTCTTGCGTAAGGCCTTTTGAATTCATCCACACATATACAATTTGACATTGGCTATGGGTTGATGATAGAAAAGAACATGAAGTGAAGCAGCTTTTAAAAAAAAAAATAATCGGCGGTTAATCGCTGTAAATAGATAATATAAAATAGAATTAGAAATGATTTAGACATTACCCTATAAAATATTAAACATTATATAATCAACTTATTTAGCCTTAAAATAAAAGTGTGTGTGGTGTTGGGGGGGGGGAATGGAGAGGCGTCTTTCGATTTTATAGTTGATACATGAAATTCCAGTCTAAGTCTGGTGACAGCATGTCAAAGTCAGGTTGGCGCCGAGCTGCCGGTCATCTGATGCTGACCGTAGATGCGGTCGAAATGTCTAGTTCTCCTTTAAGTGGGAGGCATTTTCGACCTTGTGTCCTGGGTGCCCATGCGGCCGCTTCAGAGGCGACCAGTGAAGTAGGGAATCCCAGTCACTCTTTTGTGAGTAAAATTTCGTGGACGGCCCCTCCGACCTTGTTCCTGGATGCCCATGAGTTGGTCCTCACAGACTGGATCTCCCAGGAGATGTGCATAACTATTAGTTCCTTTGTGTGGGAGGGGGGTAAGGTTGCTAGGAGAATTTCCTGGCAATACCAATGAGCTCAACAGTCTCAGTGTTTTTGACACCACTCCACATTAGGGATATCTGTAAGTTCTCTGGCGGTCAGTGATGATAACGACAGTCGATGAAGATGATCTCTTGGGTGTAAGAAATATAAATATATACGGTTTTTATCTTCTTCACCATTACAAATAAAATTAGCTGCTTTTGACTTCACCTTTACAAATAGCATTGGTTGCTCTATTTCTACCACCTTTACCAATAGAATTGGTTGCTCTATTTTTATCACCTTTACAAATAACATTGGTTGCTCTATGTCCTTTGGATGGGGCTGATAGTCTTAAAGATTTCAATAGATTGTTTGGGGTACATTCCATCACGTGATTTAAACACTGAGTTTATTTTTGTGAAAACGGCACTAATGACATCAATCAATATGATCTGCTATTTAAGGAGAATTTGACAATAGTTATGCTATTAATAGATTAATTTTAAAAATTATTTTTTAAAATTAATTTCTTTAACATATCAAGTAACAAAAGTTTCACATATTAGCCGTTAGTTGAGGGGCGTAGCCAGGCTATGTGTGTAGCCGATACCTTGTTATATTTATGTTATTGTACTGATGAAGACATTAGCCGAAACGTCTACTTTTGTTAGCATTAGTTCATAATAAAGCTTCAATTTATTGTCTTCTTACACAAATTGTTTGTGTAATTTGTTTTTTTATATTGGACTGAGCTCATGCCTCAAGTTTCGGACATTTTGAGCATGAGTTTGTCTGAAAACGACATGGCTTGTGACAATTATTACAGCTTATTCCCTCATCAGCTTATCGGTCTTATCCCTTCACACGGCCTGAGCGAGATCTCCCATGTATATGATCTACAACATCTTTAATCTTGTCTAATCCTTACCATAATCTCAACACCCATTGAATCCTTTCCATAACGTCTACACACTCTTTAATCCCCGCGCACATTTACTCTTCTTAACTTAAATCATTGTCATAATCGCTGAGTCCTTTTCATACTTGCAGCAAGGCTAACGCCCCGTCATCCGCGCCTCATGTTGTGGGGTGGGGGCGGGGGGGGGTAAGCAGGAAGAGGACAGAACGGCTACTACAATTCAGG
>MUZC01002045.1:0-10705 GCA_002072015.1 Radix auricularia | reverse complement strand
GGGGGTAGGGGTGGAAGTAGGTCTCACGACTACATGTAGAGCCATGTGTGTGTGTGTGGGGTAGGGGTGGAAGTAGGTCTCACAACTACATGTAGAGCCATGTGTGTGTGAGGGTAGGGGTAGGGGGTGGGAGTAGGTCTCACGACTACATGTAGAACCATGCGTGTGTGAGTGTAGGGGTAGGGGGTGGGAGTAGGTCTCACGACTACATGTAGAGCCATGTGTGTGTGTGTGGGGTAGGGGTGGAAGTAGGTCTCACGACTACATGTAGAGCCATGTGTGTGTGGGGGGTAGGGGTAAGGGGTGGAAGTAACTCTCACGACTACATGTAGAGCCATGTTCACATCCAAAGTGGACGTTTGACGAATTTGGTCGCAACTCATTTTTCACTTTTCCCGGCCACCGGTAGTTTTAGTCTCACACTCTGTCCTCGAGATTCGGGAATTCCCGTGTCATGGTAAATGGGAAAAGGGGGAGGGGTGATGTATTTGGGAGGGGGTTATATGTGAGTGTGTGTGTGTGTTTATGTATCTGTGAGTGTAATTGCGTGTTAGAGTGTGTGTGTCCTCTCTGTGGACGGGTGACATTTTCCTATTTGTCTTTGTCCCCTGTGTAGCATCTCCTTTGACTTGTCAAATGAGTGTAGTAAAAGCTGTCCATACCCCTTACGTTATAAATGTCCTATATGTAAGTGTTTATATATCAAAAGCCTCTATATTGAGAGGGTTGGAGTTCTAAAACATAATAAACGCTCACTCAGTGTTGATGACACAATCACATTGACTCTTGTTATGCAAGTTTCGATTTAATATATATATAACTTTTATTTGTGTGCTATTGCCCAATTTATTTTTTAATGAATAACTAATAGAACTATAAGTATTATACTTTAAAAAAAAAAAGATTTAAAAAAGAAATAATAATAATAATTTCACTAATACTAATAAGTTTTTTTTTTTTTTTTACGATGCACCACTTACATCCCGATATTTGCTACTTTATTGAATTAAAAAAAAAAAATCATTTTGAGGAGAACTGCCAGCTCTCTCTCTCTCTTTCCCTCCATCTTTGTCTCTCTCTCCCTCTTTTTCAATCGCTATCCCTCTCTCTCTCTGATATACATATTTTTTGCTACACAAAGTCTTAGACTGTAATCAATAAACGGATACATCCGATGATACAAACAAAACCATCCTGTGGATCGATCGTCCCGTGATGAGCTGCGATGTCTTGTCTGTTTGAAGTTCAGGTGATTTGCTTGCTCATTAGCTGTTAATTGGGATTAAACTGTTGAGATAGCTGGCTGCTCCAGACAGGGACTGGCTCAGGTCTTATGGATTTTAGTAGTTGGATGGATTTGATCATTGATTCTTGCGTTCCCCGCTACGCATCACACGCATGCTTTTTTAAAATTTATTTATTAAAAACAACAACAACAACAAAACTTTAATATCATCGGAAATGTTTTTTTAAAAATTCAAGACGTCATGAATTGTTGTGTGTATTATAAGCGGGATGTTGGAAAAATGTGTGTTTGGGGGGTGGGAGAGGGGGCAGGCGTTAACGGGAGGAAGTTAGACTACGGATATTAATATCTAGATGTTTGTTTGTTGTTTTTTTTTTCAAAAAAAAAATAAATAAATAAAATTTAAAAAAAATGAAATATTGCTGTTATTCGGGTTGAAAAACGAAAACAAACTTCTGCAGCTAAAGTTGATTGTACAAAGTAATGCCTAGACCTACACACTTTGGTGCTGGGGGCGCAGAAAAATAATGAAATTCTAGATTTTACATTTTAGTCAAGTGATAAGATATTCTGACCAGTTACATAATATATGTTGCTGTGTATGGAGGAATCAGACTTTCATTAAATATTTCTTTTTAAAATCACACATTATGCAATCAGAGAGTCCCAGATGAATATCTTCCATAACAACTCAACACTCAGATCCCCCCTCTCCCCCCCACCCAACACAAAAATACACTTTTGCAGACATAAAATACGTTTCTGCCAATTTAGAACTGGGATTACATTTTCAATGATTAAGTACATTAGTAAATATAAAGAATTGTACTATTAGGAAAAAAAGTGCAATTGCAAGTGGGAGCCAGAGGGAACATTCGAATTCGTACCCCCTCCCCCTGCTTGCAAGACTTTAAGACGTCTAACAGTGGGTCTCATATTATCTTAAACTCAATCAAATGATTGTTCACAGCCCACACCATGGTTAGGATTAACGACCTAAGGCTAAAGCCCCAATCCTCACTTTTCTCAAATAATCGCATTAAGACAGCCACAATAATAAATTAGACGATTTAGACTCCCCTCCCCCTTACACCTCCCGATCAAAAGGGGGCGTCAACGTCTGTTATAGAGGACCAGAACTTGCTGGGAGTAAAAGGATTTCTGTCTGGCTTACCGACTTCAGGTATCGTTTTCCTATTTCCGGAGCGGGGTGGGAAGGGGGGGGGTTAGCGGTGAATAAAGGGGAGACGGGTTAACGACATATGTTTAAGTTGCAAAATAGAAAAATCTGGTCGAATAGAGCTGACGACTTGATCTCGGAGCAATGTTGTTCTCCCAGCTCCTGGGAAGTGCTCGTTGCTCTGAAGAAAATTCGCTGCTCTAATTCACAACAATCATGATCTACTATAATCTTTAAAAGTGCTACAGAAACATTTTCTTCTCCTTAGCCTTAGTCACTCCTCCCCCTTCTCTCTCTCTATCTCTCTCTCTCTCTCTCTCTCTATCTCTCTCTCGCAAATAAACATTTTCAAAACTCCATGGGCGAATACTAGAAAAGTCCTGATTAATAAATTCATTATAAACAGCATTTTTCACCTTATAGTTATGGGAATGTATTATAATATATTGATAAAAAGGAAAGTATCCATACGATTAAAAATCTAGACTCCCAATGTCTCGCCAGGAAACAAACCAACACAAATTTTGAGCCAATTACACCGGGGCTCTCTTATTGGCACAGGACGTTTTATTCCTGGTTTATGGGTCTGAAATGACCGGCTTCTCCGACGTCATCCGTCCCACGGGGACATTCGTGGTGGGAATGGGTTATAAGACCTGGATTAATCGGGGATTTGTCGCGTTTCAGTTCGCACCTCGTGCGCATTCACTCCGAGTAGACCCAGAACACCTTCCATCCACGCATAGCGAACGCCCCGTTCAACTCTGCTTATCACGCACAAGTCTAGGGATTTATGCGCAACAGCCCAACTGTACACGAAGAAGTGTTTGGTGTGTGTGTGTGTGGGGGGGGGGGGAGGTTTAATTTACGGCCAGGCATTTAATGTGTGACTTGGATTTCTTTCTTAAAAAAAAATTGTTTTGTTGGTTCCCACAAGTGAATTTGTTCCTATCTCGAAGAACGTAAAAGTAAAATAGTTTGTCGGCTCATTAGTTTTAAGATGGTTATGTAGGCATGAGAATTGCAGTAGACGTGTACTGTAAAATTGCAATAAATTCTATAGAATTGAATTTTCACAAAGATAAAGACTATTAGCTCGTGAAAGGCTGTTAATTAGGGTTGTTAATTACGAAACAATGATATATCATACACGGCATCTGTTTTTATATTTCATGTGAGATCAAGTTAAAACTATAATATAAAAAAATTATTAAAGTACACACACTAAGAAAACCAAACGCAAAACTAATCAAAAAGTATTAAATTAAAAACAGTCAGAATCTTATGTAATTATAATAAAAGGCAGGTTTTTGTGCGGCTGTCGACAACGATTGTTCCCTCAAATTTCTACAGGCTCCTACAACCAATCACTAGCGGAGAAATTTAAAAAAAAATAATTTACATATTGAACAAATTTACGCGGACGTTCAAAACGAGTTATATTTGGTGCAGTATTTTTGTCATGATTCAATAATGTGTTCCCATTTTGAAGTGTGTCATTACGGCTTATCACTACTGTTACTCCTAGACAACATGCCACCTAAACGACGGCGGAACGTCCTTGGACGGGCTTCGTTGCTCGTAGACGAATGAAGAAGAATTATGTTGTACATACTTAAAATATTTGCTTTAACATTAACATTGTGTTACTGGTACTGAACATCCCACCAAGTTTCAAATGTGTGTACGTAGTCATACAAATGGGCATTTCAATGTTCAAATATTCTGTTTCTCACGCTCGCTGGCATTTTTTGTAAAAGAAAAAAAAAAGCTTAGGCGTAAAATTCCTTTTTTGTTCTGCTATTGTTGCTGTTTGAATAAATCTGATCAATTTTTGATCCATTAATTAATGTATTGTCACTAATGACGTTTTGCCTCTTGCAGTCCAATAGGCTACACACAATATATTCTATTTATAAAACTAATGTAAGACAGTGGAGTCAGAGTGACAAATGTGGTTACATAGTCAAATTAAAAAGACTTCGACCTCTTGAGCCATCTCCTGTCCCCTTTCACTTAGATCGTTGACGTTCATAAAGAAATTTCAAAATAACTAGACGCCCTTAGGACTCCAGACGTTACGTCAGTTTTATCTTGGACCCTTAATTTTTATCATATTTTAAACCAGGCTAGGTTTTTAAACACATTTTTTGTTGTTGTTGCACGTTTGAGAGATACAAACTTAGCTTATTGCAGTCCTCGGGCAATCTAATTATAGAAAACGTTACGTTCCTCGGGCCAATGGAATTTTATTGGTAATTAAAGGTACACTAATTATAGCGTTATCCCTCCCCTCAGCTCCACTTACAGTTAGTCACGTCTGCAGCTGGGAATGTCATGTGACTTGATCTCTCGTCGTCTCACCTGCGTCAGCCGAACGTAACCATTGCGTCAGCCGAACGTAACCATTGCGTCAGCCGAACGTAACCATTGCGTCAGTCGGAAACATCGGACCGGGATGATCTCATCGAAGGTCCGTCACAATCGCCACCAACGTCCGGCTTGTCGGCGGCAGGGAAAGGATCTTCCGTGAGGTGGGGGTGCTGGGAGGGGAGGGGGAAGAATGTCAGTCAGAAGACAGCACACGTCATAAAGTCAACTGAAAAGTTCGATAAGTACTGTAATGCTATCCTTCTTCTTCAAGGACATCAATCAAATTCAAGGAAGTGCATTGTCTCTTAAACTAATGATTTTTTTTCTGTATTTTCCGTATGAGTTATTATCCCGCTGGTACTATTTCTGATTTCTTCTATGTACAATAAATGATCCAGTGATCGCCGTGATCAAGAGTTATTTTTACATATCTTTGTTGTATTATTTATTAACTCACTAGATACGCCCCGCGGCGTAGCATACGCCGCAGACTTGCTATTTGATAATGCAAAGAAAGTGGAGACACAAACCACAGCACGAGTGAACATCCGTGGTGGGGGGGAACCACCATCGCAATGTTGGTCTCAAGAAATTCGCACTGCCCACTACCCTACACCATCCTAGCTTGCCAAACATAAACTGTGATTGGTCGACCCAAGCGGGGGTCAGCCATGTTCGCAAAAAAAAAAAGGGGGGGGGAGAATGGGCACAAAAAAAACATTATTAAACATTAAAAAATAATGTTTTCGCTGTGGCTGGAACCCAGTAACTTCCGCGTGTAAGACGGGCATGATAACCACTACACTACGAAGGAACACCGCCAATGAACACAAGAGCCATTGCTGCCCCCTCTCCACCACGTCTGATTGCAAAACCATAAACTGATTGGTCGACCCCAGCGAGGGTCATTCGTCATGCTTGTTTGCACACACTCGCTTTGGTGAATTAGATATATAGATTTCTTTGAGAAAATATAAGTTATCCAATTAATGTATGAGAAATAAAGAAGAATATATCGACACAGCTTATCTACTGCAGAAACCACCTTTATACAGAAGATTATTGCGCCCTATGCTTATCCGTGGTTTCAGTCTAGTTATACATTTTTATTAGAGCTTTAAACGTTGAAAGTGTATTTGTTTTCCTGGTTTCCTTAGGCAACCCATATGAAACCCGAATAGCAGGCGGGAAGAACGAGAATTTGATTGTGTTTTTAACCAGCATACGGAATTTAATATCCTAAGTCTGTCTGATGGTTGAGATTTACCTATTACATGTATTTGTCATTACATGTTTTGTTTAATTACGATAGGTGTGTAATAAATTGAATGTATTTATATTATAAATATGCTTGTTAGTATCTATGCTTATAAAAGGCAAAGCCCTTACTAACTTACTGACTGACTCATCACTAATTCTCCAACTTCCCGTGTAGGTGGGAGCATGAAACTTTTAGAAGTTGTTGAGAACCCTCTAAAGACGAAAAGTGGTAAAAAGGAATTTTTAAAATGCCCATTCATCTGGTGCCGGGGGCCCACAAACTTTTTTTCTCTTTATATGTGTTTTGTAAAAATTGAAATTCTCTAATTATCCTATTTCCCGAGTATGTAGAAGCACGAAACTTTTGTAAGTTGTTGAGTACACTTTGGCAATGGTAACAGGTGAACATTTTTTAAAAATTATCACTTACTTCGGGCCGGGGGCCAAAGTGTGGTTTTTTTCCTCCTTTGAGCTATATAAAAACTGAAAATTATTGATTATCCACATTTTGCGTGTGGGTAGAAGTATGAATTATTGGGAACTGAGTACACTCTTATGATGATAATTAGCGAAATAGAATTTTAACATTTCAACGCATGTATGGCCGGGCGCCCAAAATCGTTTTTTTCCTCCTAAAATGGGCTATATAAAACTGAATCAACACTAATTCTACAAGTTTCCGTGTAGGTAGAAGCTTGAAACTTTGGGAAGTTGTTGACTACCCAGCCAAGAGGCAACAAATATTAAATCTCTCATTAGGGGGCCGATTGCCCAAATGTAGGTGTTTTTTAAAACTTAATATGAGCCATATAAAAAAGACTCATCTTTAAATCTCCAAGTTTCTGTGTACGTACGAATCTGAAAATTTGGGGAAGTTGTTAAGTACCCTCCCGCAAAAGGTAAAAGACGAAAAAAATATTTAAATTATCAGCTCGATAGGGTCACGGAAAGTTTGTAATTTGTTTCTTTTGGTTTATGTTTTTCCGTGGGGCCACGACAGACAGACAAGACGGTTTACGTTAATTATTTTAGTATATCTATCATGATTCAGATTGAAACCAATAGGTGTTTTGAATTGGTGTTACGCGGGTTCTCAACGCTAACTGAAATTCTGATTTACCGCTTAAAATGCGGGTAAATTACTAGTTTGTACGCGACTGCTACCTGGGACACCGCGCTATATACAAGTTTTCAAATTATTATTATTAAGATGATTATTAAAGGTAGAGTTTTACGTAAAATAAATGCGTTACATTTTCCCAGCTTTTTAAAAGAAAGGTGTCTTTCTACTGTTTTTTTAAAAAATTATTTCGTTGTTTATCTGATGAGCCAAACCTGAACACGTTTATAATTATTATCCCAGATCTTGCACGTGTTCTCAGACTTGGCTAGGATCATGCAACCAATGTTGGTCATTGGTCTGTGTGCAAAGGGAAAAAACTCGTGTGCAAAGTTGCGCAGCGTTCATATTTTGTGTAATATTAAAATAAAGTTGCTGAGCGGTAATTCTAAACTGCAGCGCGGCGTCGGTCAGATATCTGTGTGGCCGTGCTTAAGAGAACATTGACTGCAACTCCAAGTTCTTTTGAGTCTTACTTTGTCAATTTTTTAAAATTGGATTCATCCAAAGTACTCTTGACGTTATGCGTCGTCATGAGCTGCTGTAGCGGCAGTGGGCCGGTCAATATGTCATTCGTTCCTCATGTGGCGGCAATGGATCAGCCCAAATGTCATGATTTCCAGTAGTGGTTCCGGTCAAAGCACGTTTCCTGAGGCTGGACTACCCTCCAACCTGTCGACGCTCTTATGGGTAGAAAATCAGTCTATAAGCTATACCTGGCTTTATGTTTGTCTCCTGTTATCTCCGATGCTCAGATTCTCAATTCTAGTTCGTACGTCCATGCAGTGATTTTCATCTTCAATTTAAGCGTATTTCGATGCGGTCTATCATGTTAAAACCCCGAACATGTATACTGGATTATTAGTGCCGTACAGAAAGAGTTTGCCAGAGTTTTTTTAATTTAATAAAGGTTACTGGCCTGTGGTCTTCCCGTTAACACCTATCGTGGAGGTCTCTCAGCCTTCATGCACCACGACCTCCCCCCCCTCCTTCGCCTGTATACATTTTAACAAGACCTGCCGTGTACAGATATTGATCTTTCTTCCTCGTCCCCGAAACATAAAGTATATTGATGAAATCACATGACCTTTCTCATTAATGAATCAGCGACAAGGTTGGGCCAGTCATGAGCAACCTCAGTTATCACCGGTTTAATGATGCTCCACAGGGGACATAACTGTCAAGCTCAGCTAGTACTTCACACCCTTGGATGAGAAATTCGGCCTTAAAAGAAGATAATAATATTTCAACCTGTGGCAGATTTCATTTAATGTTTGTTACAGGAAGAAGAAAAAAAACTTGAGAAAGTGTGTTTAAAAGTTAAGTAATAAGATGATTGTCTAAAAATATAAATAAATAAATATGTTAGGGCTAATACTGATAAAAAATTCTTTGATCGAAATTGCGGAAAAATTAATCGATTAATTTCGATTAAATTAATTTTTTATAACGCACATATAAATCCCGTTAAATTACGATTAATTATTTCACGAACTTGTTTAAGTGGCGGTAATCTCATGGCTCCCAAATGTAGTGACTTAACAGCAAATTCGTACTGATATGCAAGAAAAACAGAAGAAAAACCTTTTTGTTTAGGAATGCACGTCTAAATAAATAATAATAACGCGAGGGGAAAGTATTTAAGTAACACAAAATAAAATTTACCTCAACCTTTTTTGGGTCTTTCTTTGCAACAATACTGTTGATACAAGAAGCACTGTAAACGCAACACCATATTTTGGGGTAATTCATCAATTGTAAATCTTGTTTGATTTCTTCATCAAAATCTGGTATGAGACGGTTACTGAATGAGACGGTTACTGAATGAGACAGTTACTGAATGAGACGGTTACTGAATGAGACGGTGACTGAATGAGACGGTTACTGAATGAGACGGTTACTGAATGAGACGGTTACTGAATGAGACGGTGACTGAATGAGACGGTTACTGAATGAGACGGTTACTGAATGAGACGTGACTGAATGAGACAGTTACTGAATGAGAGGGTTACTGAATGAGACGGTTACTGATAGAGAGGGTTACTGAATGAGACGGTTACTGAATGATAAGGTTACTGAATGAGACGGTTACTGAATGAGACGTGACTGAATGAGACGGTTACTGAATGAGACGGTTACTGAATGAGAGGGTGACTGAATGAGACGGTTACTGAATGAGACGGTTACTGAATGAGATGCGTTTTGATGATTTTTTAAAATTAATTAAAACGGTTAATGAAATAACATTAAGTGAAATTAGTTGGTGGAAAAGAGCAGCCGGAACCACTAACGTTGCTATGGGACCACTAACGATGCTATGGGACCACTAACGATGCTATGGGACCACTAGCTATGGGACCACTAACGATGCTATGGGACCACTAACGATGCTATGGGACCACTAACGATGCTATGGGACCACTAACGATGCTATGGTACCACTAACGATGCTATGGTACCACTAACGATGCTATGGTACCACTAACGATGCTATGGGACCACTAACGATGCTATGGGACCACTAACGATGCTATGGGAGTCGAAGTTTGTGTTTGGTGTTAAATAAAGCGACTTTGTGGTTACTCTGTGCATGTTTTATTCTTAAAGTTACTTCAAACAACCACAAATTTTGATAAGAGTTATAATTATAATAATTTGACAATTTATCTCACGGGGTACTTCAGCTTGCAGCTGGGCCTATCGCACCTTATATAAAATAGTAACAAATATTTATAAATCCATTCAATTTAAAACATTCTTATCTTATTTAATAAAACAAATTGTAACATGCATGATGGAACGCATAAAGTACGTTTATAACTTAGAGAAATTTTTTATTGTTAATTCGAAAAGAAAATGTTGAAAAGATTTCGTTTTTTGTGTGCAGTCTTGACGACCTTAACATAGTAGGAATATTACTAAAGTGTAATGGGAGAGAATTCTATTGCTTGGGGACATAAATAGAGAAAAGCCTTCCTCCGAATATTTTATTGTGTGTCCTCTAGAAACAGAAAGAATACTAGTATCAGTAGAAGAGCGTAGCAGACGAGAGGGTAAATGAACAGAGAGTTCAGTAAGAAAGGAAGAGCGTGAGTAGGAAATTGAGTTGCGGTAAAAAAAACAGTCTTTAATTGATATTTGCCTGTATTAAGCGACATGAAATTTAATGAGTTTGTCGAGTGATATGGTCATGTTTTTTCAACTTAAGAAGAATAAGAATTAGTGCATTTTTTTAAAGTAAATCTTTAGAACCCTTACAGGGTATGCAATAATCTATCGTCTATAGTGTACCGTAAACACAACAATTTTAGGCTTTAAAAATAAATAAATACATAAATAAAAATCGGTTAACTCTAGGTGACATCAATATTTGCTGAATGCATTCGTTGTGTGCAGTGAAACATGTTGCATGTAATAATGACTCACGCGGACTAAAAGTTTTTTTTTTTACAAATTTTATTGGGAGGGTAAGGACCTTATGAAGGTGAAGGCTGTTGCTTGTACAAGTGTGTGTGTGTGTCGGGGG
>MUZC01002044.1:0-13954 GCA_002072015.1 Radix auricularia | reverse complement strand
AAAAAAAAAAAAAAAAAAAAAAAAACTACCATTCTACTACCATTCTACATTACATTAAAAGTCATTTCACATTAGTAATTCTACGAATTGCTGCTTAAATTAAGGGAATCAAACGAAGTGTGATTCTTCAAAAAATCCTTGACCACAATTGTTTCAAAATATTATTAGCTATCGTTTGGCGTTTGTTTTAACCTTTTAGTCTAGATATTATGCTTGGTGAGGAATTGACAAAATACTGACATTTGTTCTTTAAAAAACAACAATTTGATTTTCCAGGAAATTCAGGAAATGTTTTTTTATATTTTTTTGGCCAGTCCATATTATTGGGACCTCCTTAATACAATTGCAAAATACCCGTACCATCTATCCGGTATGGTTCAGGTGGGAGTCGCATGATGAAGCTCGAACAGACAAAACAGTTGTTTTAAATATCTAAATGCAATTTTTTTCCCCATGGGAAATAGCGTTACAAATATGTTACGATTATGGTAGTTAAATATAACATTGTATTTGTGCTTTTTGTTAAAAAAGAGTTACCGGTTTTTTTTTTGTTTTTTTTTTTTTTTTTTTTTTTTTTTATAAACAGTAGCGAAAGTGTGAAAATTAAAATTCGTTGTTGAAAACAAAATTTGTAAAAAAAAAATTTGAAACATTCTCAAAAATAATTAAAATAATCAAATAAACTAAGTGCATCTTATTAATAATACATTATAGCCTCTGGTAGGGCGATCGCATCTTGTAGAATGTAGAAAAGGACCATGATGATCTACAATAACAACACCGATATTCAATTTACATTCATAAATTACTTTTGACCAGCTCATAAGCCGACCCCGAAACTTTCAACTATATATTTTGTCAAAAGAAAAATGGTGGGCTTTAGAATGATTATTAACGGCATGTACTGCTCCATTACTCAACTAAAATAAAGACTGGTTTCTTGCACCTTTTTTTTTAAAAATGTGAAATGTTCCACATAAAACTAGCACCTTACCCCATGTTAGGACGCAATGAATCTGACATTCTTAAAAAAACAATGTAATTTATTATGCGTTTGCGTTTTGCAATATACTGATTTTCATGCGTCACTGCAACAAGTATACCTTAACTACAGTAGTCAGAGGTATCCCTTCACTAACCAACAAGTATACCTTAACTACAGTAGTCAGAGGTATCCCCTCACTAACCAACAAGTATACCTTAACTACAGTAATCAGAGGTATCCCCTCACTAACCAACAAGTATACCTTAACTACAGTAGTCAGAGGTATCCCCTCATTAAACGGGTTTCTTCAATATTTCATATTATGCAAATATAAAACTCTAAATATACTTGTTCTGTACATACAACTGATGATGAAATATTTATACACAATCATATTAAAATAACAGGACGTTCATAAATGATGTCCCACACCTGGGGGGTGGATAGAGGAGGTCACCCGTGTGTGACGATGTGTGACGAATGGGGGGTGGGAGAAGAGGTCACCCGTGTGTGACGATGTGTGACGAATGGGAGGTGGGAGAAGAGGTCACCCGTGTGTGACGAATTGGAGGTTGGAGAAGAGGGCACCCGTGTGTGACGATGTGTGACGAATAGGAGGTTGGGGGGTGGGGGTTAAAGAAATGTGACGTCACATCAAAACGCGCAGCTTTTAATTAAAAGTTTCACTTACATGTTTGCTTGCTTTTAATATATTTATTGAAAATTTAAATTGATGCAAACGTGTTAGTTTAATAGATCACAACCACACACTAAATTCTTAATTGACAAAGAAACATGATTTTAAACATGCTAATTTTAGGGTGAGAGTTAAAAGCTTTATGAAGTCATATTTTAGGGCGTCTAAGTCTAAATATGATGAGGGGGGGGGAGAGGAGTAAAAAACGGTCATTTACATTTTATCGTAAAAGCAAAAATATTTTTAAACATAAAATTTAAAAATAAAAAAAATAATCTTCCCATTCATCATGAAGATTATATCTCATAGCTTCTAACAACATCTGGCATCACAGCAAGACTTCTGAGGCATGGTGTAATAAACATTCTCTATGCCTGAAAGTATTTCAGTTCAATTCCGTTCCACTTCTACAGTCCAGCAACTGGCTATTCCTTAATTCCACTGTCTTTTATAAACAATGAATAGATGTAAACATTTCGTAGAACGAATGTCATATCTTCCAAGTTGCAGTTTAAACACCTATAACTAATGTTGTACATGAAAAGCTGGAATCACACTTTACTCAGTGGGAATGTTTTTAGTAGTAACTGAAGCCATATCAAAGGTGCTCATGTTATGGTCCCGGAACTTAAATGGCGACTTACTCTTATACTCCACATGGCTCATACATTACTTTTAATATGTTTTAAAAATTCATTTAAATAAATGTTATTTTAAATTAAAATAAAAGAAAAAAATCTTTAAAAAAATTAATGAATGCTTGTCGTGTTTGATATCACTTATATTTTAAAATTTGAAAGCAAACAATTTTGCAAACAAAACAACTTTCCACAGACTAACATCCTCTCAGACACACCATGAACATTTCTCACATATTTGAATATTTCAATCTTAATTTAACTTAGACCTCCTTCAATTATTCTTTTAGAAAATGTACTTATTTTTTAAATATTTCTAAACACACAGCCACTCTGTCCTTTCGCATTACCCAGTGACTTACATCTTTATGGGAAATAAATATTTTTTAAATTCACACAAGGTATGTGTGGTATTGCTCTTTTTAAATTCCGATGACAAAGCAAACGAGTGTACATTTCAATTGTGTGTGTGTGTTAACTTGTTTTTGTCTGTTTGTTCGTTGCTGACTGTGGCGATAAAAGATGTGTTTCCTGTACTTTGGTTCGTGGTTTAGGAATGATTGATAATGATTATAATAAATACCCTCTCGCCTACAAGGATATAACTTTGGTGATCTTACAATTGATGACAACAAACAAGAATAGTGTAAAGTTAAACGAAATATAAGTTTATTTACACAATGTACATTGTATTGAGAAATAATCATTAATTGATATATATTAAAGGTATCCGACTTATTCGAAACTTACTCTGATTCTACACAATGAATTTTAAACTAATCCAAATCTCTCATGATTAAGAGCTAAAAAAAAGCTTTTATCAATTCCCTATAACAATGATATCATCATTAGGCGTCTGCCCTTATACTTATACTAATGTTCAATTGTATGGTACTTAAAGTTAAATCTCTGTGTCCTTGTGAGGCGCTGAAGTTGATACTTCAGCTGATGTCCTTGAGGAGTAGTTCTGGTCCGTACTCGGTGGTGCTGAACCGCGGGTCAAGCTGATTTCACCGTTGAGTGATTGCAGATGACTCTGTGGTGCTGGTCCTTTGGAGCAGGCTGACTCCACTGTTGAGTAACTGCAGCCGACTCTGTGGTGCTGATCCTTGGAACAGGCTGATCTCCTGTTGAGTGACGGTGAAAATAATTTCCTGCTGGACTTCACTGGATACACAAGATAGATCTCTTAAAGGGTATGAATGTTCACTTATGTTTATAAGTGACTTCTGAAAACGAGGAGTTTTCAGGCTTCGATCAGCACGAGTGGGTTCGTGGCTAGTCGGCTTTGACCCACACCTGAGAATGGCGGAGCAGCATCAGCTGTGTACGGGTATGTACACCGCTGGGTGTAGATTATCTATACGAAATTTACGATGACCGTCTCTGGACTTGTTGGGTGGGTGATTCTCAGGGCTTACCAGGGTGGTTTTGTCCTTGGCCTGATGGACACTGCTGCAATAGTCTCATCTGGCACCGGTCGTATAAGATGCTTGAATCTTGGCTTTCCGGTGACCAGGGACCAGATTCTATGAAATACGGTATAAACTTAAGTAGTTTATCCGTATTAAACTATTAGGTGTCCCTCATTTGACATCCGAGCCTTCAGAGCAAGGTGTCAAAAGGGAATCAAAGTATTCATAAGATAGTACAAGACAATGGTAAGTAATACATCAAATCATTAATATTAAGATCGTATATTACCCATTGTTAATAATAAAAAAGCTATAATCTCAACGTTCATATATATGCATTACTGATGCACACATATTGAACAATAGTTAATCTTTTAATTGAGTTAATCCATTGACAAATGGGGTCGTGTTATATACAACAATAATAAAATACAGAATACCTAATTGCGTTGTTATGGTTATTTAACACATTCAAATAAATTCAACAGACTATAACTGATTGAGCATTTAATTATTAAATTATTAATTTGGCATTGAGTAATATTATGACAATGTATTTAGTCGATAATTGAGGTCGTTCTTACTTTATCTGGATTTCGGAATGTTTGGTTCCTTGATGATTACAATCTGAGTAAATACAAATCAGTTGATTCCATCACCTCAATAGGAGAATATGGAGAATGGTTCCTCGCTCTCATTCCTTAGATGACGGGTTTCATTTAATTTGCGTTGATTGAGTGATCAAACATCAACAGATAATATGCTTATTCAACTATTCAGCCTCACCGCGCGAAATAGTGCGTCTTTAGAGATATTTCCTTTTCCTTTTCTTGTTTATTAGTTGTTGTGCAGTGAGGAATTGCGCGTTCATAAATTTCGTCACACTGACGGCTTCTTGCTGACTGGTTCGTTGTCACGTGACGTCCTGTCAAGCCTATACATACTTGGTTTGAATAACATATATGTAAATAGTAACTATAGTTCTAACTTAATTGTAGTGACGCCCTTATTTTGTTCATCTTTATGCTACCAGTTGCTGTTTAGTTGCATCTTTGAGTTTAACCTGTGGTTCCGATCTTAAGGGAACATTGGATTGTACTGAGTAGATATCAGAGATAAACTTACACTTATAATATTTGGGTGCGAAGTACAGTTTTTCTATTCAACCATTTTTCTAGACTCTAGACCGTCTTAGGAACTCTGCTTTTGCAATCTCAGTTCTGTCTTTTTTCCACGGAAATTGAACTATAGATATGTGTATTGAGGATCCTTAAACTCTTCTCTTCAGAAATATTATGTCGATCTTAAAATATTTTGATGTGAGGATATTCTTATCGCACAAATATTCATTTAAAATACGCAATAAGATTGCTTAAAAGCGATATCTAGAAGTTATTTTAATAATGAATAAAAGATCATTTTACTAGTCAGTAATTCCTTTCTGCACGCAAATGGTACTTTTCAATTAAAATTTAGTAAACAAAACTATAGGCATATATTAGGGATGCGGAAATGAACGATTAATTTGTCGATTAGTCGATAAATTTATTTTAATCGATAAAATAGCCATTAACATGAAAATACATAAATTTGGACGACTGGCTCAGATTATTAATAAATAATTAATTATTAATAATTATTAATGGTTTGCATTTTTACGTTCAAACATTTCCATTTAAAATAAATAAATGTATAGTGTAAACTCTAAAATAAGCTCTTTTTATAAGGAAAATGAGATAAAGAATAAACATTTTTTGACTTGATTAACAATCAAAACATTTAAATTCATTTACATCATATTAAACTACTTATATTTATATTTTTAAAAAGTCAAATGCCTATTTTTTAATTTTTAAATTCCTTTGAAATCTTCAGTTTAATGACGTCATTCATCTTATTTTTAGCCTTTTCAAAATTATTCATTAATTATTCGGTAATTTTTCAAAAGTTAACGATTAAATTAAAATTCATCGATAACAGCCCTAGTATATACCGGGTGCTTCAAAAAAATGTATACACACTTTGAACTTTCATAGAAAATGTATACACACTTTGAACTTCCATAGAAAATGTATACACACTTTGAACTTCCATAGAAAATTTATTTACCGTTCTGCAAAGTTAAATTTCAGGAAATTAGAAAGCTGAAAGTCCAATGTAAATGAAACATAAATAACAAATGTTAATACTGTTCAAATTGGTGACCTGCACCATCAATACAATTCTGAGTACGAGTCACCACTGATTCTGTACATCGTATCAAAACGTCCAATGAGATTTCTCTACACACGGCTTGAATCTCATTCCAAAGAATGTCTAGGTTACGTGGTTTACGTTTGTACACCTCATCTTTTACTGTGCCCCATAAGAAGAAATCCAGTGGTGTAAGGTCTGGAGAGCGTGCTGGAAACTCGATTGGTCCCCTGCGTCCTATCCACTGGCCCGGCAAATTTTGATCCAGGTAAGCTCGTACGTCCCTGTGATAGTGCGGCGGGGCACCATCTTGTTGAAAATAAAAATTATCATTACCGTATAATGCACGAATGGCAGGAAATGTGGAATCGGCAAGCATTGTTAGGTAATTAATACCAGTTACAGTGCCTTCAAATCGAACAGGTCCAATGAGTCCCCTTGAAGACAAACCGCACCACACATTTACACCAGGCAAATTTACAGCTTTTTCAATTGTAATGTGAGGATTTTCTTCACCCCAGTAAACACAATTGTGCCTATTGACAGTTCCATTAAGTTTGAATTGGGCTTCATCTGACCAAATGATGCTACCCATAAATCCCGGTTCAAGTATCACCATCTCCTGAATACATTCACAAAATTGCAACCTTCGATCTGGATCGTCGTCATTTAGCTGTTGCATCAGTCTTGGAATGTAAACACGATACTTGCCTCTCTTCTGAATGCGTAGCACGCTGCTAGCCTTGCCTTGAAGATTTGTTAGGAGAGCGTTGAAACAGTTCCAAGACTGCCGTTGATGACTCATCACTTGTAGCTGTTCGAGGCCGACCTGAATGACCCTTATGCACATCACACACTGTTCCATGAACTTCGAATTTGTCTCGTATGCGTGTAAGTGTTAATCTTGAAGGTGGTTCTGTACCATACTCCCTTCTCCACTGTCTTTGAACTTCATTTACATTCTCAAACTCCCAGTACCACTTAATAACCTGCTTACGTTCTTCAAAACTCAAACGTACGTCCCCCATGTTGATATTACAAATTCCAACTGACAATATAACATAGAGGGACGATTATGCTGGCACCTGGCGAAGAAATATAACATTAGTCTCGTAGAGCGGGAAAACTACAATAGTTTAAAGTGTGTATACATTTTTTGAAGCACCCGGTATGTATATATGGGCTGATATCGATTAATTTAAATTCATTCGTTTTGAAAAATTACCGTAAAATTAATGGATATTTTTTAAAAACTAAAACTAAGATGTATAACGTCATTAAACTGCAAATTTCATATATATATATAAAAATTTAAGAACATATTTTATAACTTAATTATACACATCATTTTCATGAGTCCAAAGATAAAAAGTGCATTGAAAAAAATTGTCTTGATATACATTTGTAATCGGATACAGCACTAAGCATTTAGACATCAAAGAGCTATAGATTTTAAGAATTATCATGAATATTATTTATCTACATGTGCCTATTTATGTTATTGCCATAAGCCGTATCACTGTGCGGTGATAAAAATATTCTTTTGCCAATCATTCATAAATAACATAATACTAATATGTATAATTTATTTCTGAACACATCATCTATATTTGAACAAACTATCTACAATATTCTTGCCGTTAGCATCTAGAACTATTGATGTTTTGGTTGTAGAAACGCTAGGGGAATGCATAAATTGGAGTGATGAATTTGATGAATCAAGACATGAATATTTTTCTTATATCTACATTTAAGTTATATTTTAAAAAAATGTTAATTCTAATTCCATCCCATAAACATTGGTGCATTTAACTTATATCACATTATTAAAAACATTGGTTTTTTTTTTCAATTAAAACATTAAATACATGAATCTTTTAGTTAAAATTATAGGTTTATATTATTACAAACTAAAATTAATTAATTCAAATATAGATAAGTTATTTAATTAAAAGGAAAACATTAATGAAATATTTGTTATCACTGCAGAATATAGAACATAATTACAATAACATTTTTTCGAAAAAATATTTTAGCATATTTTTTTTTAAAAAATTCATTTATATCTAATTAATCAAATTGTCTGTTTTTTCAATGACTGACTATGTGACAATTAAAAATCTATATGTCTTATAATGTTTGTTTTTTTGCAATTCAAACTTCATTAAAAACCGTAAAGACAGCTACTGTATCTTTCATTGAGAATCAAATATTGGGTGGAGTTTCTGTGTGTACACCAAGATCTCCATATTACATATTGTAAGATACAATAGCAGACAAATATTCTGTAAAAGTATTTGCATAAATTGGGTCCTTAAGACACACTTGCATTGTTGGATCTGTAAAAAGGGTCTGATTGCTAATTCCAGGAGTTAATCGGTTCTGACAGATATGTCCCCGGACACATTTTTTACCCACTATATTAACATTGTGTCTTTTAGATAGACCCCGATTAAATGCCACAAAATCGTTCCATTCTTGGGGTTTCGTCTCAAAATTATATCCATAGGACTCCAGGTCTTTATTCCAAGTACCAATGGGTACTTTAAAAATAAGAACTGAGTGTCTTTTGACAATTTGCCTCCCGTATTCCTTTGCGTAGTTGAAGTTTTCAGACAAATAAAAGCCTTGTCCGAAATCTGTTGAATGTTTTCCCTTTTCAACACTTATCCCACTTTGGACAATGTTCGGGGCGTGTTGAAATGTTGTTCCATGAAAGAAATATTGAAATCTTTCTTTGTCAAGTTCATTTATGTAGCTAGTTGCAGTTACAGTGGAATCTGAGCTGTCAACGTTAATGATATCAATCTTTTTTCCCTTAGGAGTTTTACATGTCTCATTAGCGTTAAATGGAAACGTATTACTGTTTCTGTGGATGGGGTAAAGAATGTGACCCTTAATTAATAAATGTTTTACATTTTGGGAACTCATAACAGATTGAGAAATCAAACCTTTTAAAAAGACCTTTACATTAATTTCGATTTGTTTTATTTTTTATGTTTTATTTTTGTAAAAGTTAAATTATCCAAATTTACCCGCTTTGACGTTTGCTTGACGGCCCAGGCAAATTTGAAGATGATTTTTTCATTTTAAACTAAGGAATTAGCGTAGATACAATCTCATAGATATGTTTAGGTTTTCTTGAGTCTGAAATTAAACACAGATTTTTTATCTCTTCAGTGTGATACATTGAATATTAATACAATCAAACCATAATTCCTTTTCTTTCACAGTGTTGTTAAACTTAAAATAAATTGTAACTCTGTGGAATAAAAATAGTTGATTTTTAATTATTTTCAGCATTTTTTTCAAGAAAAAAATATACAGTAAATCATTGTATCTGTCAGTTTAAGATACAGGTTTTTATTATTACAAAGTATATTAAATTCATTTAAAGAAAAGTTATAAAATTAAAATTAGGAACAAATGAAATATTTGTTTTCGCTTAAGAAAATAGCTGAATGTTTTTAATATGTTCACCTTATTTTTTAAACTTTATATTTGGATCATATTCGTTAAATAAGCTGGCATTTTTAAGACTAAATCTTATAAATTTACGTACGACATGTTTTCGACAATGGAAGATGATGCGGTACAACATGGATACAATTCATTTTGTGCTTGTCTTATGCACTGGAATACATATATACACGTATATTGTTGTTTGCAGTTGTGATCTACCATTGTCAGTACATTAGCCATGAGCTTCGACAGTTGTGTGTGTCTATTGGTGACTTATTTGACGTTTCGTTGCTCGAAAGCTTCGTCAATATGTCGGACAAGAGTCGTTAGGGATACCATTTATAAGGTTTTGAGCACGATTTTTCCTGGTGTGTTGTCAGTACAACATCCTGTTATCTGTTTTTCTCACAGACTGCTGACAAGTTTGTTATCATAAGACACCAGTAGGCTCGGTCCCTCGCTGCTGACTCACATGGGTCATTTGTAAAGATGTGACTTAAGGGTGTAAGATGCATTTAATAATGTTGTATCTTCTCTACCACGATTCTCCGAAAAGAAATTTTATTTCCTTTCGAAAGTACACACACTTAGTTTAGTAACTATTTATGATAAGAGCATTTTCATTTTTTAAAATTAGATATTGTACCACTAAGAAAAACTTTATCTACATTTGTTCGAGATTTTTTAATTTGGAAAATTTAGTGTCTAAAACTCATGTTATTTCAATCTAAAAAACTTTATTTTTGAAAATAAATGCAACAAAATAGAATTTTAAGCACTAGACCATCAGAACTTAGGTAATTTAAAAACATATTTGCATACTGTTAACATATTTAAATTGACACAGAGAAAAAGCTATTGGTAGACACGCGTGCAATGTCTTGGGTAGCGTGTCAAATACATGTATTTTAAGTAAACGCATCGCTAAATTCTTAAACTAAATTTGACTACAATTGAAATTATCATTACAACAAAATATCTCTGAATGCCAAGAGATCTTTTTTGTTAGATACCGGTGGCAAATTTGCTAACTAAAATATTAAATGTTTATTTCCGTTATTTTACAATGATTAATAATTCATACGGTAAGAGTATACGAACTAAAGTTGTTTTAACATAAATGGGTAATAGAATATTTGAAAACAAAATGTTCACATAATAAAGAAATACCTTAGAAATGCCGACTTTCTCTATCAAAACTCTACAAGACTTGCAGTGCACAAATTTAAGTACTTGTTAAAAGTGAGCAAGCAGACACGTAGGTTCGCCAGTGACCAGTGAGCTGAATGTAATCGTAGTCGCCATGTTTAGTAAACCTAACTCTTACATACTTATTACTTATAACATTTTAATGTAAATTTTATTGTCAGTATGTGATAGTAAAAAGACAAATTTTAATATTTTTATACCCACCATATCAAACTGTGACAGTCCCTGAAGATGGAAACAACATTTATTAAAACGAAAGGCTCGTTTTATTATCGGCATTAATTGTAATTGTAATTTTTAGAATTCTTTAAAACATTCGACAGTTGATGATGACGATGATGTATATTTCCATGTGTTTTATTTAAACAACATGTATTTGGAAATTTTGACATCAGTCATTGAATTTCTATCGTTTCTTCAACTTTAAAAAAAAATTTTTTTTTAATTTACAAAACTAATCAATCTTTGGTATTTATAACATATTACCGATTATCATTTTTTAAGATGAAGATAAACTTCAATGATCTTAATAGCTATCACAAACTATCTTTTGTGAAACATTTATTTCATTGTGAAGTGACATTAATGTACACAATTCTTCATGGTGGAGTATCGACAAATTTTATAAGTATCGATACTCATTTTACTCATTGACATTGTAAAAGAACAAGCCGGATGTAGATCTGCCTTTTGACTTACTCTAAGTGTTTGTGCTTTAAAGTATGTATGTTATGTCCTGTTGAAAAGTAAGGTTGTATTTTCATTTTTTCCAGCTAACTATAACAGTGATATTTTGTTCTAAAAGTTTTGAATGTGGATGAACAATAATATTTAGACAATTTTAGTAGTTTGTTTCGACAGATTTCAGGAATCAAAGTAACTCGAATTTTACAGAAAGGTATGCATGTAAACAATTTTACTTTTAATCAGCCTTTTTTCCTAAATTACCAGTTTACGATTAATTAGATTTAAACATCAAAATACGATTTTACATTTAAGTTAAATTGTAATAAATGCCAGTGTTTCTGAATGATTTTATTATCATTAATCTTGTTAGTTCCTAAGAAAAAAAATGTAATCTATTGATTTGCGCCTACGAGAGTTTTCAGACTTCTAGAAATGCCTTCAGAAACTGGCGCCAGTGCATCAAGCGGTGTTAACGATACTGCTCTGCAAATATTCCAAGATTTACTTAACTATTCTACGAATGTGTGCTCATTATTCAACAAGATCAGTGATCGCCTGGGAGGGGAATGTCCATTTGATGTCAGTGACCAGGCCTTGACCCTGTATGTAATGACATCAAAAGTTATCAAGAAAGATAAGGTAAAGGAAATTATTCGTAACGTGTGAATTCATAATAAGGAAACAGGAAATATCTCAATAATTATTTTATTTCTGTTATTTCTGTAACGTCTCAGAAACTATATTATGTACTCATAACTTCAGTCGTAATGGCAACAACATTGTATATGTTTTAGGATTATGTACGCATTTATCAAAGAAATAATATCCTTAATATTAATTAAATGTAAGGAAATACACGTAATTAACTTTAAAAATATAGATTACTTAAATTAGATGTAAGCTTCAAATTGTCCTGATTGGGAAATGAAATTTAAAAATAACATGCTGCGTGATTTTCTTATTTATTTTAATTTTTTTTTTTTTAAATTACTTTTATATTATCATCTAGAGAGAAAATTTAGACAAAGGTCTTGTAAATCTATTCGAATTTTTTAAATCTTACATGTGCAGTTAGTATTATAAGAAAAAAATTATATAAAAAAACAATTTCAAACTGATATTTTGTTTTTTATTTTATGCTTTTTTTTTTAGTCTAAAAATTACTGTTTACAATCAATGTGTCAAAGTAAAATATTGTTGTGTTTTTCTTACTCATTTTAAGACTACCAAGCGTCCAGCAGATTCTAAGGGGTCAACGTTTAAAGCTGAGGTCCAAAAGTTGATTGGATTTATTGATAAGCTATTGGCCTTGGAGAAAGTGAAACGCTTAAGTGAAGCTAAGGAAATGGAAAAGCTGAAGACATCCCTCGAATTAGGTGCTAAGAACAAATGTCTTGAAGTAGCATGTTTCCCCATGGTGTGGGCGGTCAACGTCTTGTATTTGGCCGGCATTGACTACACAGTCATGAACAACGACAGGTACATCATTGACTGCCCCCTTGGTGACATGGTTGGCCTTAACCGACGTACTGAACAGCTCTGGGAATGTCTGTGTGATGATTTAAACATTATCGACAGTGATCCCAGCAGCTTTGACAACAGTCTGCAGCAGCTGGGATTTCAAACCACGGCTCTAGCGGAAATTTCACCAAGCATCCCGAAACATCTGATTGAACGCCAGACCCCACTATACTGGTCTGTTAGATTCTTGAAGTACAAACTGTTCAATGATCCCATACTAGCCAACGTGACCCGATATCCTTACCATCAAGAAAAAATCAATTCGTGGTTTGATGAGGAATTGGAAGACCCGAAAAGCCCATCAAAAATTGTTAAAGTCAAGATGATCAATGTGTCCAATGAAACGGGGCTGACCTTAGTGGATGGGTATGTCATTATTTATACCTTATGTTAGAGGAATTTAAACAAAAACTAAACTTTAGTGTCTTTCCTTGAACTTAAATAGTTTCTGTTTTTTAAATTTATTTATGTGGAAAAAAATGAGGTTTAAAGATCATGGAAGCTTACATGGATTCTTTATATATTTGATCGCATTAAAGTACTAAAACGTGCCAATTATAATCCCTTTCTGAATATATATTTCTACAAATTTGGAACACAATTAATTTTTCAGTCGAAAGTTTTTATAACAATGTACCCCCTTTGCTGAACAATATTTATGTTAAATTGTTTTCAAAACATTACCAGTAATTGCTTAGTTTTAGAAGGTACCGTTATTTATTTATTTTTAAATAAGCTCAGAATTTAAATGAATTGTTTAAATAGAATACATTTACACCATGACAAATTTCATTGTCATCAAAAAGATTTTTTTTTAACCGACAATTTAGATCTTGATCTTCCTTTAATGTTATTCATAGTTTGTATTAATGTAAATACTCGATACTTGTGTAACTAGCGTTTTTTAAAATCAATTTTAAACGTTGCAAATTGATTTGTTTCATTTAAAATAAACATTCAGCTTTTAGTTTAAAATACATATTTTTAAAATCCCTTTTCATTTTGCGATACAAATATTGTTTTAACGCCAAGCCTCACACTCTCACCATTATAGACTTAATTTACAATGTTACGTATCTAGGCATTGTTACCTATTTATTTATTTTTTTTTGTTTTCCCTTGACCTGTTGCGGTCGAGAGACGGGTA
>MUZC01002043.1:0-10405 GCA_002072015.1 Radix auricularia | reverse complement strand
CCCCCCCCCCCCCCCCCCCGTAAAAGTGGTATTTTCATTTTGAAAATAAGCATGATTTTTGTCATTTAAGAGTGTATTTATTGCAAGGTTGCACTCTTATATCATAACGCGTGAAGCCATGTAAAACGTGATTAAATGAATTTTAAGCAATCAAATATATAAGTGTAAATTTTATTTAAAGTTGGGCATTTTGATGTGAGGTCACAATTCTTAAACAACCCCCTCTCCCTCGTCACACATAGCAACAAAAGGTCAACTTCCCCCCCCCACCCCACTAGGTGCGTGAAGTCATTTAAGGACGGCCCCATATTAAAAACATTCGTGGCCTAGGCCGGTTTGAACATTGGGTAATAAAGTTGGATAGATCAGAACGAGCTCTGGGTGATAAACTGGGATAAGTCAGACTTACCTCCTTACCCGTGTTAACTCCGTAAAAAAAACACCTCAAAAATGACAATTTGAGCGTTCTGTTGGAATGTCAACTTTATCGGAGTACTACAACTCAGTAACCAAACAGTAAAGTTGTTTTATTTAAAATAAACCAATAGACTTTTTAATGAGGGGTCTGACAGGAAGACTATGCTTTTTAATAGTCAACGTTCTCTTTTGAAGTGTAATAAACTTAAACATAATTTGAAGGCTGTGAAACTAAGAACATTTGGGACAATACTGCTGGATTATATCAATGTTGTGTGTTTGGGGGGGGGGGGTGTCATTTATAATAAAATAATTTCGTGGGTTCAAAAACATAAGTTGGTCTACATACATTTTTAAAAATAATACATTTTTTTAAATTATCTGTTGTTTTTTTTTAAAGACTTGTCATGGAAACCAAGCTGACAAGAGGTGAATCATGTAATCTAATTTAACCCATAGTTATTTCTAACCAAAAGTTAATGGCTTTTGCACACGGCCACCTTTTATGAATGAAACAATGAGAACAAAGCAATAGTAAAAGAGAAAAATGAGGTTGAAGGATGAATGGTTCCCAATAAGAACTAGTCAAAGATGTCCTCACACAGCACCATTAACTCCAAATGGATGCATATCAGAGACACGATCTATACATCAGCATTAAATATTTTTGTCTAGAAATCACACAAAAACACGGACTGGTTTGATGCACATTGGGACGATATGAAACCTGTCACTGAAGGCAAAAGGAAAGCTCTTATGGCATACAAGTTAAAAGGAAAAGCCTACACCCGACAGACGGCATACCTAAAAAAAACAGGCAAGTCGAAGGCCCAAAGAGTCGCACGTCTATGCGCCAATACCTGCTGCCGTAACCTCTGCTCCAGCACACTGTCAGCTGCAGATATGGGGAATGTCAGAGCCATGTATACGAAAATATCAATAAAGCAACTGGGCTTTTGACGTCCAAAGCTGCCCCCCCCCCCTAAAGATCAAGAGTGGAGAAATTATCCAAGACAAGGCAGCGCAGCTAAAACATTGGGTTGAGCATTATCTGGACTGATGACATATGAATTTTAACAGCAATCTTGAGAGGACGAGACTAATTGACTCTCACCTGTGTGATATCATCCGTATCCAACTAGTGGCATTGAGCATGTCAAGGTATCAGTTTTTCCCTTCACATTAAAATGTTCCAATAAAAAGTATGTCATTTTTTAAATTATCTTAATCCAGCCCCTGCATATCTTTACTTTATGGAATTATGGCCCGCCATGCAAAAAGTTTAGATGCCAATGATTTAGTGTAAGGTTCGAATCCATGTGAAGGCAGGGATTTGTTCCCAGAGCCAAGAGTGAGTGTCCTTGAGAACACCCAGCTCCGAATGGGTACCTAACACTATTTAGAGTGTCCTTGAGAACATCCAGCTCCAAATGGGTACCTAACACTATTTAGAGCGTCCTTGAGAACATCCAGCTCCGAATGGGTACCTAACACTATTTAGAGTGTCCTTGAGAACACCCAGCTCCAAATGGGTACCTAACACTATTTAGAGTGTCCTTGAGAACATCCAGCTCCGAATGGGTACCTAACACTATTTAGAGTGTCCTTGAGAAAACCCAGCTCCGAATGGGTACCTAACACTATTTAGAGTGTCATTGAGAACACCCAGCTCCGAATGGGTACCTAACACTATTTAGAGTGTCCTTGAGAACACCCAGCTCCGAATGGGTACCTAACACAATTTAGGGAAACAAATGCGCATGTATAATGCGTGGGCTGTTAACATTGCATCACTTGTCTGTGGACGCAATTCTACTCTGTATAAGTGGCGTCTATATAGATAAGACAAGACAGTTTGAAAGACGCTTAAAGAGTCATTAAATCAAATGTAGGCTCAAGTAATATTTAAGTGAAACTTTTATTTAAAGCTATGTGTATTGATGATGCGTCACATTTTTAAACACCCCCTCCCCCTTATCACAAATCTTCACAACAGTGTGACCCCCCCCCCCTGTCACTGAAGCTAAAAGGAAAGCTCTTATGGCCTACAAGTTAAAAGTAAAAGCCTACACCCGACAGGCGGCATACCTAAAAAAAAACACACGTGTTCATTTATGGACGGCCCCTAAAAGTCTCCTTAGAAAATCCACCTATATGTTATTAGCACGCACCGGTAATTCACTGCACTGTAAAGTTATAGCCCTGAAGAGACATGGCCCATCTCATAATACGGGCATTCACGAATCGAGACGTGTAAAGATACTTAGGGGGCTGCACATGGTAGTCAGTTTGTAGAATAAATAAACTCCCGTAGAGGTAGCATTTAAACTTCTTGGCCGTCGACACTATCGCCAGACACTCCTTCAAAATTGTGAAGTACCTTGCCTCACTTTCAAAACGATTCCTTCTGACAAAAGCAACAGGGCACTAACCCCTTATTTTCCTGAAGCAAGGTAGCACCAAGCCCAACGTCAGAATTAGAATGAAGGACTTATATATATATTAGGGATGTGTAGTTTTGGACGTGTTATGACTGTTTCCTTCAAGACGTCGTTGCTTCATCCTTGTCCTTACCACATTTCACTCGGTTTGGCTGCCCTATTTTATTCAATTAAATCAGCGGGTACGTGAGGGTTGCGTAGTTCTTCGCAAGTCTCTATAATACTGCGTGAGTCCGAGGAATGATATAACTTGCCTCCTCGTGGGTGGTCGAGAATGGATTGAGAGAGGGGAACGATGTTCACAACATCTTGATTCCTTCTGTGCCCAAACCCCAATCTCTGGCAACACCTCATCAACTCCATTTTCTTTATCACATTCCTAATCCTGCAAAACTCAAACTCTCACTACCAAAGATTTCTTTGAATTTTCCTTGATTTCAGCGATGTCCACTGTCAACCTTTCCACCGACATCACCTCTCATGGCGACCCATTTACCTCCTTTATAGTAAGTTTAAGAGCTGGCGTGGACACCATCGCCTCTTGACCACTTTGTCTTGGTTATCATCGCCTTTTGTCCATACACATGACATTACCCACATTCAGGTTCACTATTGATTTCTCCACACACACCAGGGTCGGCTTTAGGCAAACTAGCCAGCCGCCTAGGGCCTCCGATTAGCCTCACCTTTAGTGAATCTTTCCATATTTATTATTATTATTGTTCTAATACATTTGCGGCCTCCAAATTCACTTCGCCTAGGGCCTCCAATTCCCTTAGGCCGGCCCTGCCCACACAGCCTCCCTCCACTCTACCACTCAGATATGGCCTCGTTATATGTCCCCGCTTTTTCTCCTCTTGTTAGTACCCTTATTTCTTAACATTCTGATCAAATAAGTTTCCCACGTTAGTTGATCATTTTCACGTGTTTCCTTTTCAACACCACGGCTTTACTTCCAGCTATTGTTAAACTTTCCTACTCCGGTTCTCTTATCATCAGCGTCCCTTGCTAATTCGTCATTAAATGACAGCCACCAGTGTTGTTATCTCCTCCAGATTTGTGGCTAGAATTTTCCTTTTCGATAATGACTGTGTATTCTGTGTAATCCCAGATGGTGCCGCCCATAAATGTAACCAGCAAAGGCGTCATTAGGGGGGTGCGGGTGGTGTGGACTGTACCGGGTGACACCATCACAAGGGGTGAAACTAAAATGTAAAATTCTATATGTTCCCATTATTTGGCACTGGCAGACTCGAAACGATCTATGGGGTAAGTTTTGAGGAGGTGACATTATGAGCTACCGCTCTTGGGGACACCAAACCTAGCTACGCCACTGGTCACCAGAACCTAAACTGGGGATTTTCTGCTTGCTAATACTAACAAGGTTCATACTCTCTTTATAATACACAGAAATAACATAAGCCCACTGACTAAAAAGTCATTTATCGTTATTCGCCTCCTGCCAGAGGCGTCACTAGGGTTGGTGTCACCCGGGGCGATAGCTCGTGGTGTCATGCAGGGAGGTAGCTCATAGTGTCACCCCTTCATGATTTAACCCATAAAACTCCTCCGAGTTTTCCAGTTCCAAAAATCGGGAGTATATAGAATTTTACAGTCTGGTGTCACCCCCAATGATGTCACCCGGGGCGGCCCGCCCCCACCGCACCCCCATAGTGACGCCGCTGCCTCCTGCACCTAATACGATATCAACACACAGTACACAGGTTCTCACAATGTTACAATTTTTTTTTCTTTTTAACACACCCCACGTACTAGTCACAACGCGACCTGCATATACGCCTCCGCGAAAAGCTCACAACTAAGGTCATGGAGGAAATTTTTGTCATCAGTGACAAAATAAAAAATTCAGAATCTGAGGCATTGTTGGTTATGTTTATATGGTAAAAAAATCATTTAACGGTAATGTGTTGGGTTTTTATAAAAAGAAATTATCGTGTTTTCTCTGACATAGCACAATACACTATCACTAAAACTGTTTTGGACGTGTTACGCCTTAAAGTAATGATAAATATTATATTATAATAATTATTATTACTGGTGCTTTTGTCTATTAAATTGATTTAACTTAATTCCCATTGAAGACATCAATGTTCCTGTTAAGTTGCTGCGGCCGCGCATGTATCTGACGGACGCCGCGCAGCAGTTTAGAATTACCGCGCAGCAAATTTTGTTAAAATAAAAATATAAATAATAAGAATAAATAAATAAATAATGAATAAAAATGGCTGTTGTGCAACCGGTGCACATGAGTTTTTATACTTTGCACACGGACCAACGAACCTTAGAGGTAAAATTGGAAGCCATACATGATTTCACAAGACACTATCGAAATTTTGAACCATGTGTCATGTGTAATTTTGTCGTCGGCTAATAATTTGCAAGGTAAAAATCTTTCTACAATTTCAAGCTAATTTTCATACATGAATTTGCTTAAACTTAAAGCAATGAAATTATTTTGAAATGTCTTTGAGAACAGGACATGAACGTGTGACCTGAACCTCCAGTAACAACTAAGTCAAGTACATATTATATGATTTTCCTTACAACATGTGTAGATTTACAAGCCAGGACCATTCAACAATTACCGCTAATTTGTACTTCGGTTAAATTTAAAATGTCTTGTCACTCTTTGGCAAGCAGCGCTTTCACTACGCATTTACTTTTACAACCGGATTCCTTTATGACTTGCACCTTCGATTTGTCGTTACTACTTGCCAGATAGCAATGCTAGGAAGTTAGTTATGAATTGAATATTGCTTTCCAACGTTTATTGGAGTGGGGCTTACAGAATTTTGGCCACTTTTTAAGATGCTGGCCAACGTTCTGTTGAAGCTATCATGGACACTCAGTCTCGAAGTATGTCATTTGTAAAAATCTTAATCCGGCCCTCACATACTTTTATTTTTGGGGCTGTCTATAAAGTACGTCATGCTCAATGGGGGGGGGGGTGTAAAAAAAGTGTGACAGTTTGTGACAGGGGGGCGTGGTCCGGCCACGTGTGACACCACGGTGTTTTATAATACATTTTAATTATTTTCTTAATAAAATTATTTTTTTTATTTATGTATTTACCTCTTGTAATTCCTCCTCCCCCCAAAGTGCGTCACATCACTTTCGAACAAAAATATTTTTTTAAATATAAAAATAATTAAAATTTAAAAAAATAAAAGAATAAATAAAAAAATCATGACTTCACACATGGCAGGAATCCCCTCCCCCTGTCACACTTTCTATGACTTTCTCACTTCTCCTTCCTCTAGAGCGCGACATACTTTATGGACGGTCCCTTTATATACACAGGGGGACATTTACCGAATGCGCCCCCTCCCCACTCCAAAGGTCCGGTTGCCCAAAGACACAGACATATTGTGTAGCATGCAAAGTTGGGGTGGACAAGTGAAGGTGTCGAACGAACATTATGGCAAAGAAAGCGGGAAAAGGAACGACCAAACACATCCGATTATTAAGGTAGTGTACATTTCATTCATACGGATAAAATTAGACTGAATATGTGATATTCTTAGACAAAGGTTATAGACTGTGTCTTGCATGTCGCTAGTAAAAAAATCAAACAAAATATTTGTTTACAAATGTCAAATGACAAACAGAATATTGAAAAATAACGTGCCATTATTATGTATTGTTGAAATAGAACATTAAATTTTGTGGGGTTCTATTTTTTCGTATTTCGTTGACACAACAATTCTGAAAAGCACTAGTTTATTTTTTATTCATTTTCTATAACAGCTGACATTACTAAGTGTGCTAACACAGCTGTAAAAACTAAAATATATTTTGTAGACTGTACCTCTACTTCTGCATTCCATTTTCAACCAATGCGCGACTCACAACGCTAACGAGTCACGGATTTCCGGGTTATTTTTAGCTACAGTTTTTTGGAAATGAGGATTCTAGGCTCTAAACTAATCATGACTTCATTTTCGTTTAAAACAATCAGGTACGGTGAAACCTATGTCTATGTATTATTATTATCATAGCTTTTTCTCTTAGCTTTGTAATGTGAATACAACTTACATTGTAGACTATATGATTTTTTATTTTATTTAATATTATTTCTTTATTTTAATATTTAATTAGAATAAATCGAGTTTTCATAACTTTTTGAGTTGACGTAAAAGTAAAAGCGCAGTTTTGTTGCGCTGCAAATAGGCATAGTCGCATGCAGCGCCGCATGCATAGGCATAGATCTAGTATATTTATATAGTATAGTATATTAGTATAAGCATACTGTATATATAAGTATAAATATAGTGTAGCTTAGTATAAGTATAGTCTATTATAGTCTTCTATATATTATTTCCCAGCGAATTAAAATTTAGTCGAGCAAATTTAAGTTTAATTTAAGGGTTTTAAAAATTGAATTAATAAATATAAGGAAATACATTATAATTAATATAACTATTATAATGGGCTAATTACGTCATAGTCCATGCAGGATTCATTTATAGTACTATTTCGTTTATTTAACACCCTGCCCCTACAGTCTACTTGCCAGATTTTTACCAGTAGGAGGTGGTGGTGGTGGTGGTGGGGTTGAAATGTTAAAGGCATTAAAGTCATTGGCATTAGATTTACTGACTGAAGACATTGGTTTTAAAAGAATCAATAGAAAAAAAGAAACAAAAATAAAATTTTAATAGTTCTTGAATCATTAAATTTATTATAAATTATAACATAATCATAATGTCATTAAAAAAAAAAAATTCAAAATGTATTTGTTTGTTTAGGAGTAGGAAGAGTCTCTGATGCTGTAAAAAAAAATACAAAAAAAAAACCTATGCCGCCTAGGCTTCTTACACTTACATAAATAGGTATTTTAAAGGGGCGTGGTGGTTATCCTGTTCTGATGATGTGATGAGATGGGGATTCAATAATTAGTCTCAGATCACATGAAACAAATGTTTTGTTTTTTTTTAAATTGATAAAAAATAACTTACAGTTGCATGTAACTAAAATGAATTGATTTGAGACATTTGGACCAATACAACTGATCCCCATACAGCTGAAACACTAATGTGTGTGTTTATTTTCCTTTTTTGTACAAAGACAAAACCTCCTTCATTCAAATACATGACACTCTATGACTATATTTTGGCATAATTCTTATCTGTACACGTGCTTAAACATTTTGAGATGACATAGTGATGCAAAATAGATTTATCTTATCTTATATGTTACAGATGCTCCTTCTGTACAGAAGATTATTGCGTCCTATGTATTTCTATGGTTTGTGTTTAGTCCTGTATTCTTACTAGAGTTTTAAATGATGATAAAGTGTTGGCTTTCCTGGTTTCTTCAGGCAACCCATTCCACGCCCGAATACCGGACGGAAAGAAAGAAAACTTGTATGTGTTTGTTCTTGCATATGGAATAAGAAAGGTGTTTTTATCTTTATGTCTATTTGAGGGTTGTATTAAGTTATGTTTGTGTTGTATTTCTAAATTAAAAGCTAGATAAAAATCAATTTTCTTTTTTCTTTTAATTGTTAACGTTTTGTATACCATCATGTGCAACAATATACAATATATTCATTATAAAACTTAACCATCATTTGAAAAACATAAATTGTTACAAGTAAGAAAAGACTAAGGAGATGTCATGATTTATTTCTACCTTAAAATAGCTGTTGTTTCATATATTTATTTTATTTTTGTTAAATATTTTTTAACTTTTAAATTTATTTTTACAAATAAAAATGTTTGTTACTTTTGTTTCTTAATCTTAATTATTGGGTCTTATTTTGTTTATTTGTAAAGCTAGCTTATATTAGAACATTTCATTTAGCCTTTTAGTGAAATAGTTTGGCAAGCAGGGTGATAAGTACACAGAATGGAATCTTCCTGCTACCACTATGCCGGGTAATGAGCTGGGGAAAGAATACCTTAGAAATTAAAAAACCTGAAAGTTAGCCCCGTAATACTTAAATTATTTCACATATTAATAAATTAAATAATTGAAAACCATTAGTTCCCAGGAGAAGATAGCATAATATATGCACCAAAACTTCATGGTTGGTTACCTTTTTGACAGTTACAAATTCTAATTTACTAATTGAAGAAAAGTTAAAATTTGAAATTAGGATTCAAGAAGGATATTCATTATTTGACTTAATGACAAACAAAAAAAAAACAGATCAAACTACTTCATTTTTTAAGTGGACAAATAAAATTTAAACCACTTCAAAAAATGGCTTAAAAAGCATATTTTTAGCATAAAAATTAAAAAGGTCTTTCAAAATTGTTAGAATTAGGCTGTAGAGTGAGTGGTGTAGCACACACGCAAACTCGTCCCCAATAAAAAAAATATTTTTAAAAAAAACAATTATTAATAATAATTAGTTCACCCCAATTAGACAATTGTAGTAATTAGTAATTTTTAATACAACTTTGAAACTTTATAAAATAAACCCAAAATAATTTTATATTTCTATATATTGAACTACTCCTGAAAGTTTATCTCAAATATGTACACTTACAATGGTATCATGATGAGAGGCATTGCTGGTTAGACAAAATTGCTATGCATGTACTATAAAAAAAAAATTGTTTAACTTAGCTGTTATCCATAACTTTCTTATCCATAAGACAGTCAAAAAATTACTTGCAAATAAATGTTAACGCTTCTGAATGGCACAATTTCCAGCATTTATAAGTTTTAGTGGAAATAAATGATATTTAAACCAAGTTAATGAACGCCCTGTTAAAATCATTGTTTCACTCATCCTTATTTTTGAATTAAATTTTATTTTCTGACTATAGTGAAGGAAAGTATTTCCTCATAAAGTAAACTATTTTCAGTGCTGGAAAATTTAACAAAATTTAGAATTTTTTCTACTTTATTTAATTAATATCAGTAATAAGAGAAACTCACCACCAGTCTCAAAGGAAGTATAGTTCACAAAAAATGAAAACAGTTAAGGGCATGACTGTAGAAATATTGGCAAATTTTTAAATTAATAATTTTATTTGCCTCATTTAGAAAAGTTCAGCCAACTGACAGCCAGGGTGTGTACATTATATAAGTCAATTCTATATTACTACATTGGATTTAATCTCTTCTTAGGTTTGCTCTCAGATATTCAGATTTGTTTATTTAGTTTACTTGAAATAATTGATGTTTGAATGGTAATTTGTTAAATACATGAATAAGTGAAAATTAGTACAGAATAATATAATTTAAAACTAGATTCCTGCAATTTATCTGAAATTTTTATGCCATTTTGAGCTCTAACATAACAGTTTGTAATAAATAAATAAGACATTGGTTTCTTTTTTTCCCCCCTCCATTTTTTAAAGACAACACTGCAATAATTTCGTTTGTTTTTTGTTTCTTTTTTAATTTGTTTACATTTTTATTTAAAAATGATATTTTTGAAACTTTTATTTCCTTTCAAATGTAATCTTTAAACTCATTTATTTTTGTAAAAATATTTAACCTATTAATAATAAAATATTTTTTTGACTTCCCCAGTTTGAGCTTTTGCCTGATGATGCAATGTTCTGAGT
>MUZC01002042.1:0-20163 GCA_002072015.1 Radix auricularia | reverse complement strand
GTCATGTGACTTTGTGCCCCACCCTCCCTCCCGCCCTTTAATTTATTTGCCCCATTTTGATTTATTTGTCTCCTGCGTACACATGTCTGCTTCTTTTTCAACTAAAACCCTTGATTCAATTTTTTTTTTTAAAAAGTGGGTGGGGAAGGGTCTAAACACCTAACTCAATCCCTGGGCAAGCAGCTAGAGTTAAACTCTGGATAAAGACAACCATCTCGGCCACCACAACAAATAATGTTAGAAAACAGTCTTTACGTAAACAGAACCCCCATCCATTCCACTCCAAGTCATTTAAGCCCCATCACCCCCACCCCCTATTTCTGCGGTGAACTTTTCATAGCATACCAATATTCTCAGAACTTGTTGCTTCGTTATGTCTAGTCGATCTCACTCTTTTTATAAGAACGGTCTGCATCGTTATGACAGCTCGCATTCTAATCCCCTGAGAACTGGTTGATTCGTTACGTCAAGTTTGTCAAGCACATTCCGGGATTTAATCTCCTGCACCTCAGCGACCAGACTAATATAGTCATGACAACCAGTCATGAAACCTAGACGCTTGGTGCATACAGGGGATTTAACTCTGAAATGAAAGTATGGCTTAAAATACCCCCTTCCCAAACAACTTCTGGCTCGGCAAAATTTACTAAGATTTAATATGCCAAGACGGCTTACCGTTTTCCGCATGAAAGCCTCCTGGCATCATTACATTTATTTTAAGGCCATGTAAAAACTTCTGAGTTAAGTGCCCTTTTAAAAGTTACATTTTTTGTTGGTTTGCTATTTATTAGCCACAACAAGATGACGAAAATAACTTTTTTGAATGATGAGAGAGTGACAAAAAAGGAAAGAAGAGATGAAATTGTTTTGTTTGTTTAGATATACGAAAAACTGCCCCAGATTTGATGATGTCACTTACCATAATGAGAGATTAAATGAAGTGACTTTAGTCTTCAGGCTTGTAACTGTCGAAAAGATAGAACAGACAACCATGGTGGCGTCCTACTTGCAATAAAATCAACTCTCATAGCCGAAGAAATTAACACACAACAAAACTCTAATATAGAATCTGTTTTTTGAAAAATATTTACACCAAATTCATCACCCTTTATTGTAGGCAGTATATATAGGCCACCAAATACAAACAAAGAATACATGAGGAATCTCTGCAGTCAACTAATTTCTATTAAAGAAAATCATAAAAATGCTGTGATTTGGACTATGGGGGACTTAAATCTTCCAGATATAAATTGGAAAAACTATACAATTGATAGCCACCAAAATAATAAAGAAATTAATGAACATTTCTTAGACACTATAAACAACATAAACCTAGAACAGATAGTAAAAAAAGCAACTAGGAAAAACAAAATACTAGATTTATTCCTAACAAACAGACCAGGACTAGTACTAAACTGCACAATAATTCCTGGGCTGTCTGACCATGATATTGTTAGGGTAACCAACACAATNTAGCCCTGTAGAAGAAATATGGAAGGAAATAAAAACAAATCTAAAAACCATAATGGATCAGAATGTTCCAACAAAAATAACTTCAAATAGAATTAATAAATGCTGGTTCAATTTTAAATTAAAAAAGTATTGCAAACTAAAGGAGAATTTATTTAAGAAATTTAAGGCTACCAATTTAGAAAGGATACACAAAAAATACTTAAAAATTAAACACTTGACACAAAAACTTAGCCGTAACCTCCAAAATAATTATATAAACAATGTGATAACTAAAGATAACAATAAAAAATTATGTTCCTTTATCAAATCCAAAAAAAAATGGAGCCTTCTGGTATAGCCACACTAAAAGGCTCAAATAATAAAAACCTATCATGATAATGAGACTAAAGCTAATATCCTTAACAAATATTTTGCATCATCATTTTCTGCCTCAGGCGACAAGGAAATTTCAATAAATTTAAATAAAATGGAAGAAATAGGTAACATAGCTGTAGATGAGATAGGTATACATTCACCCCTAAAAAACTTTAAAATAAACAAAGCTACTGGCCCAGATGAATTACCTGCCAGGTTATTAAAAGAATTAAGCAATGAACTGTCCCCAATCCTTGTAGTTCTCTTGCAAGCCTCTCTAAACCAGGGTAAAGTACCCCAGGATTGGAAATTAGCCAATGTAACGCTACTCTTTAAGAAAGGTGATAAGTCCGACCCTGGTAATTACAGACCTGTATCACTTACTAGTATCACCTGTAAATTACTAGAACACATAATATATAGCAGAATAGTTAACCACCTTGACAAATATAATGCCCTATGCCCACACCAACATGGCTTTAGGAAAAACAGATCATGTGAAACACAATTGATAGGTCTAATAGGTGATCTATCAAAAGGCTTAGATAATAATGATCAAATAGATACAATATTTCTAGACTTCTCAAAAGCATTTTACAAGGTTCACCACCTTAGTTTACTTAAAAAACTTAAATACTTTGGAATCTCAGGTCCCTTACATCACTGGATCCAAGATTTCCTATTGGGTAGGGAGCAAACTGTAATAATTAATGGTTCTAAATCTACACCAATAAAGGTTAACTCAGGAGTTCCACAAGGAACTGTCCTAGATCCCTTACTATTTTTAATTTATATAAATGACTTTCCCCACAGTATCTCAACAGGAACTAAAGTTAGGTTAATTGCTGATGATTGTATAATCTATAGAACAATCAAGTCAGAACAAGTAAGCAAAATTTCACAAAAAGACTTAGATGAATTAATAAAATGGGAAACTAACTGGAGTATGTCCTTTCACCCAGAAAAATGTCAACTGCTAAGAGTAACAAAGAAAAAGAAACAAATAATTTCAAAATACTTCATTCATGGAAAAGAACTAACCCAAACTAAAGATGCAAAATATTTAGGAGTCATAATAAATGAGAAACTATCTTGGAACCCCCATGTCAATGAAGTTATTAAAAAATCAAACAAAACCTTATGCTTTATAAAAAGAAACTTTTACAAATGTAACAAAGATATAAAACTAAAATGCTACCTCACCCTGGTGAGACCTATACTAGAATATGCATCTTCTGTATGGGACCCATCCACCAATAAAATATTGATAAGTTAGAACAAATCCAAAAAAGAGCTGCCAGATTCATTACTGGAGAATATTCAAAACTGACAAGAGTAACACCATTAGTTAAATCATTAAACCTTGAAACACTGGAGGATAGAAGAACCAAGAGTAAATTAGTAATTATACATAAGGCAATTAATTCTAATTTAGAAATACAACACAAAGATAACTTAATACAACCCTCAAATAGACATCAAGATAAAAACACCTTTCTTGTTCCATATGCAAGAACAAACACATACACGTTTTCTTTCTTTCCGTCCGGTATTCGGGCGTGGAATGGGTTGCCTGAAGAAACCAGGAAAGCCAACACTTTATCATCATTTAAAACTCTAGTAAGAATACAGGACTAAACACAAACCATAGAAATACGTAGGACGCAATAATCTTCTGTACAGAAGGAGCGTCTGTAGCATATAAGATAAGATAAGAAGACCGACCATTAACCTCAAAGACGGGCCGTTTTGAGGAATGGATGTGCCAGAAGCAAAGGCTTAAGTGTCTGAATTACAACGTGTTAACATTTATATAACAATGTCTGGCCACTGCAGTGCAGAAAATTTTTTAATTGACAGCATTTATTTTGTTAATAATGGTATTGTTGGTGTTAAATTCAAAACTGTCTAAACATCGTTCATACCCCCCCCCCCACAAGTCAATGCTGATTGTCCGAGACAAAAGCAACGTATTTCAACTCCATTGCTAAATTTCATGTGTTCGTTTCATGGTTATGCATTCTATCCAGACACATGTAATTTTTTAAAATAATATAAAATCAATCAATAAAAACGCGCCGGTTGAGTAGAATAAGACACACTAGTCGGTTGTGTAGAAGACTCAGTTAAGAAGACACACAGGTTATTTTAAGAACTTTGAATGAAGCTGAAGTTTTAAATAAAATCATGAGCTCTACTTTTTGGTTTGCTATTTCTACAAGGTGACGGCTGATCCGAAAGGTAGAGCTCTTCATTACGATGAGATCAGGATGTTGTTTGGTGACGTTTATTCCGAGCTGTCCTACAAGTGAGTCTGATGCCAAACTACAGCTGGCCGTCAAATCGAACACGCCGAGTGTTAATTTTGATTATTTTGGTTTATTTTAATCGATTTAATATATTTAGAACTTTTTTTTCTATAACCATTGTAATAAAACTATTATGAAATAAAAGACAAAAAGTTATATTTTGTGCTAAAATAATTTTTTTAGCGTGACGATAATTGAAGATAGCATATCATGACATTGTTATTAAAAAGGAACAATCATATTTCTCGCAAAGGAGGTTTTTTAACGCGAATAATTTTTAAAAAAAAGTAAATTAAAAAAATAAAGTAAATAAATAATTTTTTTTAAATATTACTTTTAATTATATATCGATACATGAATTCTTTCAAATATATATTTAATTTTTAAAAAAAATAAGTTAATTTTTTTAAAAATTAGTTTACCTTTGAAATCTCTTAAATGTTAAGATCAGAAAATTATTTTTACCTAAGATTTCTTATGTTCTTTAGATGGGAATTTTAACTTCAGAAGTAGAGAGGTTAATGGAATAGGATACTTAGTTGCCAAATATTTATAAGAGCATAAACATATATTATTTCTATGTACTTCTCATGACCTCGTCAGATTGTCCAACAAATTAAAGACACTGAATGTCACACCTGAGGAAATAGTGCTGGTCAAGATGATGTGTTTGACCTCTCCGGACAGAAACAGGCTAGAAAACCCAGACCAGGTAATGTGGTCGTTTCGTGTGTATACGTTTCACATGACTAGCTTATGTAATTTTGTTTTTTATAATCATTACACGCGGGAGAAAGTTATTTCGCTGAAATAGGGTTCTTCATTTCTAAAACCGGGAAACGTCATAGCTCATTTTGTAATTTTCTTTTTTTAGATTACATTTTAGCGGAACAAAGTTTTGAGGTATAAATACAGTCAAATCACTATGTTCTCAAAATTGTTAGCTTAGTAAAATTACGAAATTTTCTTTTTTATTTTGCAAGTCCAATAAGCTGTCTTAAATTAACGAAGAATTAAAAATTAGCTAATAAGATCAATCATCCTCAATATACCTACATTCACGTATTGACTCGTATCTTTTATTATTTTTTTTTTAAAAGAATTTGTCTTTACAAAAGATAAATTTAGATATAATATTTCTATTAATAGATTTCCGCCATATTATGAACATCCCTATAGTCATTACACGCGGGGAAAATGTTTCGCTGTAATATGTTTTTAATCAAAGCCACGTTATGTTAATAAAGGTTACTGTACACTTGAGATATATTGTTATTATTTGCTCAACGAAAAATAAATTGAAACCATCCCATAAAATTGTTTGAAATTTCCTTTCGTAAAATAATTTGTAGTCCTAAAAAAAAAGGGTTTGTCATTTCTTACATCGGAAAACGTCATAGCTCATTGAGCACTGCTCTAAAAAAAAGTTATGATCACAGTTGCATACAGCATGAAATCCATTTTTTTTAGTGAATGACTGTCTTTTGATCATTATAAATAGCGGAACAATGTTTTGATGCATAAATACAGTCGAATCACAATGTTTTCAAAATTATTAGCATAGTAAAATTACGAAACATTTTTTTTCATTTGTCAAATCTAATTAACTGTCTTCATCTAACGAAGAATTAACAAATAGCTGATAAGGTACATCCCTCTACATTTGTATCTTTTATTAATTTTTGAAATAAAATTTGTCCTTAAAAAAACATGTGTAGCCCCAATATTTTTATGATTAGACTTCCGGTTAATTATGACAATATATTGTACTATGCTATTAATGGATACAGTCATATTTGAAACTAATATAACCAGAAAGAAAAAAACAGACAGTACCGGTGGAAATTTTCGTAGCTTTTTTAAAAACCTTTCTCATCAATCTGAATGTTTTGGAATCATCTGAAGATTAATCTTTTGAAATGAGCTTTTCTAACCAAAATGAAAGATGCACAATTAGACAGTAGAAGTCAAAGTAATAATCATTTGCCTTTATGAGTCAATGTTTCGGAGCAGGTCGATCAATGAGCGGCGTCGACCACCCATAAACGGAAGACCGCCAAAAGGGTTAACTTGGTATTTTTTTGTTTTGGTTGTAATTTTACATATTGTTCATCACATACTAACACATTTTTAAAATTATTTGGATCAGCAGATGAGATCCCTCCACTGGCTAGTGACACAATGCCTGGGGAGAGAGCTCGAGAAAACACACCCGGATGATCACACAGTTTTCTCTGAGGTAATTAGAGTTAATTAGATTGTAATGTAATCTTTTTGTGAACGAATTAATTAATTTCGATTTTTTTTGGGTTGACAATTAAGGATAACAGTTGTTTAATTTTTTTTAAATTTAAGTAACCTAGTTAGATACGGTGGTCGAGTGGCAGCGCGCTCGACTGGCGTACCGATAATCACGGGTTCAAATCCATGCGAAGGCAATGATTTGATCCCGGGGCCCATGGCATCTCTGAGTCACCCAGCTCCGAATGGGTACCTAACACTGGTTAGGCAGCTTGGTAATGCGTGAAAACCTCATAGCCGGGGCCTGTGAACACTGCATCAATTGCCAACGGATCATCTGTCAAGGTGTATGGCAATAATATTTTGAATGATTTCTATTCACACATAGAAATAGTAAATTTCGTTTCAAGCCCTTACCACAGGTGCTGCTCACAATCGTAAAGAACGAATTCTTGTTACAAGACATGGGTGTCAGATCGTGTATTACTAGATCATCTTTGATTTTCAGTAAACTTGTCTGATATTTTAAATGAACTCTGGGTAATTCGCCAACTCTAAATATGTTTCTATCGGCGCATGCACCATTTCGCCCTAACATTGTTGTTGTCCCTGACTACGCTGATGATTTTAGAATATTCTAATATCTTACAAACATCCATGTTGCAAAAACACAAACTTTATTGTAAGTCATAAACGTTAACTAAATACTTTTTTATAATTTCATATAATCGAGGGGAGGCTCTATTTTAACCTCGGAGGCGTTATTTTAAAATAAACTCTCAGGGAAGACTTTAGTTTTGGGGATAATGTATTTCGTGACACCGGAATTCATTATAGATCCTCTAGAAATTTAAAACATCCTAATTCCTCATGAACTTCCTCAATTTACATAATGAACCCTGCTCGGCCATTGTCATGGTCTAAGGTTTAAATTTAACATCTGTCGTGATGAATCATTTTTGAGAGCTAAAAATACATTGAAAGAGAATGAATTTTTAAAACAAGGAAACATGAACAATTTATGCACTCTTCTTTAACTCCTGTAAAAAGTTTAGAATTTTTGGTCTGGATTATGAAAGAATTCCTGCACGAATTCTCAGTCAGTCTGATAACCTTTTTTTCTTATAAAAATATAATATTCGTGTAATATTTTTCTATTTTTTACCCCAGATTGTAGCATGTCTTGCTGAGCTTAGAGCCACTCTTCACAAGAATCTGTCACAAGGCAATGGCTTCATGCACAAATACAGCCTGAATAATGAAACGCCTTTGTTGAAAGAAATTCTCATGTAGTCTTAGTAGTAGTATAAATCGCACTGCCACAGTACGTTATTTCTGACCATTTGTTTGCTGTTGATTTGAAATAAAGATGTATTAATGCTTGCTAAGACTTTCAAGGGAGCACCGTTTTTAAAGCTCTCTCCAATTTATCAACTATTTAACTGAATTAGCAACATGTTTTCTTGAAATATCAAAAAGTAGTCTGTTTACTTAGTGGTCGCAACTGATTGAATCTCAAAACTTGATATTTTAACTATACGAGCCGATTACCGTCGCTAGAACAATGTGTGAATGGAAGTTGTTGACCCACGATGGAATCTCTTGTAGAAGAAAGAAGAAAATGTTTACTGCAGTTGACGGGACACTGACACAATGAAAGCTGATCACTGAGAAATAGAGGGAATACTGCAGTTAGTGGGACAGGGAACTATGAAAGCTTGTCGATGAGAAATAGAGGGAATCTTTATGTTAGTGTACACCGACACAATGAAATCTTGTATAGTAGAAATAGAGGGATTACTCCAGTTGGTGGTACACTGACGAAATTAAATTATCTAAAGCTTCTCTGACTCCACCATCGCCGACCAGTTTCCTCAATACTTATTCTTCCATGCGCTTACCAGATGCGTAGAATGTTTGCCGTGTAGCGAGACAGGGTTATTTGCCTCAAGATCATATCCTAGGAGTGTGTAGTTCACACCAATGTCACATTGTGACACATACCAAAGATGAGATGAGGGAAGTGTCATGCAGCGGAACCCAAACAAATTTAAGCAATTCTTCCTTGTCCTTCGTAGATTTGTGTGTGTGTGTCACTTTATTCATTTATAGACGATATGACAACATCTGGGGACTGTCTGTCAATTTATTCATTTATAGACGATATGATAACATTTGGGGACTGTGTGTCACTTTATTCAATTATAGACGCTATGACACGCGCTGACAACTCAGTGGGAGGTCGTCTCTGTATCAGACAGTAATTTAATGGAGCTGGTGATGCTCCGTTGATGTAACCGAGGTTGGGGAGGTAACCCTGGTTCAGTTGTCATGGTAATCATCCCATCAAAGCTATTTGAACAGAGATCTAGTATGAGCAGAAGCCCTCACTTGTCCCAGATCATAAACTCAGCCACAGGATGTCTGCTTGGTCAGACTTAGTGTTCTGATCTCACAGGTGGTCAAGTGTTCAAGTGGTCAAGTGGTCAAGGAGTCTGTAGTCATGACATTCTTTGTAAAGTTGACTGTAGTGAGGACATTCTTTGTAAAGTTGACTGTAGTGAGGACATTCTTTGTAAAGTCGACTGTAGTGAGGACATTCTTTGTAAAGCCGACTGTAGTGAGGACATTCTTTGTAAAGTCGACTGTAGTGATGACATTCTTTGTAAAGCCGACTGTAGTGAGGACATTCTTTGTAAAGTTGACTGTAGTGAGGAAATTCTTTGTAAAGTTGACTGTAGTGACAACATTCTTTATGAAGTTGACTGTAGTGACGACATTCTTTGTAAAGTCGACTTCAAAAGTTGGTATCATACAAGGCTTTTTACACGTGCTTATCATTCAACCTTTTCAAAGTCTTAGTCTCGAATCATTAAAAAAAAAAGGAGAGTGAAGGCTGAATTGTTGCTCTAATAGTTTTGTTCCATAACAACAATAACTATTGAATATTAAAGCTAATAACTTAAAAATGCTTACTTCAATTATCCATTGCTCTGTTATGAACGTAAAACACCACTGTTGATGTTTATTCAGGATTTTTTAAAAAAAAGTAACGAAGTTTACTCTGTGATAAGACATTGTAATATTCTCATGAAACTATTTTGATATTGTATGCGAGGTTTGTTTGAATAAGCCATTAAAACGTTTACTTTCATGTTTATGAAGAATTTATTTCAATTGCTGTAATAATGAATATGCCGTGATGTTGAAATGAAACTGGATTTTCACATTAAAGTTTTTAAAATATTATATTTTTGATTGATTTTTTTTTTACCGCAACCTGACTGAAAAGTAGAAATACTTTGCGACATTGGTTCCTTTATTATTTGCACAAAGCGGGTTTATTCTCCAGCTAAACCACAGACCAGCATAAGCTCCCGTTGATTTCCACGGAAGATGACTTCCTAGAAATGGCAAACAAAATCTCAGTTTTTATCCAGGCATCAAGTTCCGAATGTGATACGATAATTATAACAACGAAATTTCGCCAACTCGTGCACTGTTGGAGTGGAGCTGTGCTTCTTATTACTGCCCTATGATATGTTTGGCCTAAGGTTCATTGGCTCGTGTACAAAGCTACACAGCATACTTTTTTAAAATATTCTTTTGCAATACTTTACAGAATTTGCAGAGCGGTAATTCTAAACTGTTGCGCGGGGTCCGTCAGATATCTGCGTGACCGGGCAGCCATACAGCTAACATGGGCGTTCGTCTTAGAATATTGAGTTGTGCGGCGAATATTAATTTAGATTTTATGTAAACAGATAAATATTATAAAAAAATTCATAAAAATTCCTGTTTGCCTGCTGAGTACCATAAAGCTATAATAATTGAGCAATCCAATGCTAAAAGTAAGAGACCAAAGTGTCTCCATATCTTGACAAGTGTCATTCATTCAGAAGCAGGGGCGTCACTAGGGTTTGTGGTGGGGGCGGGACGCCCCGGGTGACACCATGAACTACCGCCCCGGGTGACGCCATGAAACTACCGCCCCGGGTAACACCATGAACTACCGCCCCGGGTGACACCATGAACTACCACCCCGGGTGACACCATGAACTACCACCCCGGGTGACACCATGAACTACCACCCCGGTGACAAGACGAATTACCGCCCCGGTGACACCATAAACTAACACTCCGGTGACACCATGAAACTACCGCCCCGGGTGACACCATGAAACTACCGCCCTGTATGACACCATGAACTACCACCCCAGGTGACACTATGAACTACCACCCCGGGTGACTCTATGAACTACCGCCCTGTATGACACCATGAACTACCTCCCCGGGTGACACCATGAACTACCACCCCAGGTGACACCATGAAACTACCGCCCCGGGTGACACCATGAAACTACCGCCCCGGGTTACACAATGCCTAGTGACGCCTCTGTTCAGAGGAGAACGTCAAATGCACTTCTCAATTATCAATTAACAAGTCAGGACAGTGGATGATTGTTTTTCAAAGTGAGTCAGGCGCCGACGGTTCATAATTTCAGAAGGTTCTATAAGAATAAAAAAAAACCAAACAAACATATGCTGTTAAACCATGATTAAACATGATTAACAATGCTAAACCAGATTAAACATGATTGACCATTTTAAACCAGATTAAACATGATTAACCATGTTAAACCACAATTAAACATGATTAACCATGTTAAAATACAATTAAACATGATTAACCATGTTAAACCACAATTAAACATGATTAATCATGTTAAACCATGAATAAACAAAATAAAACACGACATCTGTCCTAATTAATATTTTCACCAAAACAAATGCGCACTTGTTGTGTTGTATGTTAATTTGTTGTTTTTAAAAGGAATTTGAAATATTTTGTAAATATGCAGTGAATAAGTTTTTGGACATTGCATATGTAGATAATTGTATCATATAGCATGTTACCTCTGAAATATTTTTTGTGTCTTTTATTATTTAGAATGCTACTTACAAACACGGTTTTGGGTGGGATGTTGTTCAGCTAGTTATGTCTGGGCAATTTTGTTGGTCGTTTTATTATTTAGCACGTTACTTCTAGGCACTTTTTTTGGTCGTTTTATTATTTAGCACGTTACTTCGAGGCACGTTTGTTGGTCGTTTTATTATTTAGCACGTTACTTCTAGGCACTTTTGGTTGGTCGTTTTATTGCTTAGCACATTACTTCTAGGCACTTTTGTGGTCGTGTAATTATTTAGCCTTTTAATGCTGGGCACTTTTGTTGGTCATTTTATTAGTTAGCATGTTACATCTAGACACTATTTTTGGTTGTGTTATTATTTAGCATGTTACTTCTAGGCAATGATTTCCGGCATTTAATTTCTAGGACACTATAACAGTGAGCTTATGTCAAACGAAGAGTTTTATAGTTGATAGCTGAGCAATAAACTCATCGCCGAATAGTTACCTATTTAGTTACCTGAAGTGCATTGCCCAATCAACTCATACTTTAACAGGCTAGACAACAACAGGAACTCGAACTGCCGTCATAGCAGCCACACCTCAGAGACGGTCACACACCTACTGACGTCGTGTCCCGTGCTAGACATAGCCGGGGAGGTAAGGGAGGCTATAGATTCCCACGTGAAGACAGTGTTATCTTATCTTATATGTTGCAGACGCTCCTTCTGTACAGAAGATTATTGGGTCCTACGTATTTCTATTGTTTGCGTTTAGTCCTGTATTCTTACTAGAGTTTTAAAGGATGATAAAGTGTTGGCTTTCCTGGTTTCTTCAGGCAACCCATTCCACGCCCGAATACCGGACGGACCGAAAGAAAAATTGTATGTGTTTGTTCTTGCATATGGAATAAGATAGGTGTTTTTATCTTTATGTCTGTTTGAGGGTTGTATTAAGTTATCTTTGTGTTGTATTTCTAAATTAGAATTAATTGCCTTATGTATAATTACTAATTCACTCTTGTTTCTTCTATCCTCCAGTGTTTCAAGGTTTAATGATTTAACTAATGGTGTTACTCTTGTCACTGCTCAGCAGATGGAGCAGGTTGCCCAAGTATTAGCCAAGGCCTTAAGAGATTAATCTCAGGCCTAAAGAATGTGTCTTTAGTTTAGTTACCTGAAGTCCATGTCCTTGAAACAACTCACTTGCACCTGAACAATGAGAGCATCTTTTTTTGGAAACGAAGTTTAATTGCGAGCTGCTAGCACGAACAATCGCGTCAGATAGAGATTGTAAGAGAAAAAATCATGTTAAGCCTGGTACCTATTGGAATTCAGGACGTGTTAGCGCATTTTCGTATTATGTATCAGTACTTATGTTAGATATCAGAATTATGTAGTTATCAGTAATTGTGTTTAGATTTTAGACATATTTTTATGAATTTTCTTGTGTAATGAATATACCTGACATTTTTTTCTTACTTAAAAGTCATTTCTTTACATTTAAAAAAAATAATTATTTTCTCTTTAATCCAACTACAAGTCACCACAAATGATGACGTAAAACTCTCTAAACTTTTACACATATTCTAAAGACGTCAACTAAAAAAAAAACAACTAATTATTTTGCACCATTTCGCACCACTCTTCAATGCTTGAAGAATTATGCATTCGACTTCCGGCAATGGCGGCCGTTCTCTGTGCTAGTGTTACCTCTCGATTCGAAATATTTTTTGGTAGTTTTAACGGGGTTTTTAAACGGATCGAGTAACTGAGTTTTGATGCACAAATGGCAGGTCAGGGCATACAAAAAACATATATACCTCATGGGTCTAGGACTTATGGATGCTGTGATCAAGGGTGATGACAGACGGACGGACGGACGGACAAAACGGGTGCAATAGCGATTTCGACATCTCGAAAATGCGCTAAAAATTCTTAGTCAACAGCAGCTTAGAACAAACTGCCGCAGTATATAACAATACAATATAAAACAGCACAACACAAAACAACACTGGAAAAAAACACCACAGAACACAGCTCAAGCCATTTGAAAGGAATGAAAATCACTAAAAGTTTATTTTCTTGCCTTTAAAAAAAAGCCATTGTCCCGTCAACCATTGTGATAAAATAAAAACAACTTTCTAAAACAATATCTGATCTAAGAAATTTAAAACTAGTATATTAAAATATTGAAATATTATCAGTTTTATCTAAAACAAATTATAAAAATATAAAAAAAAAAAAAAAAGTTTGAACACATTAACATTACAAATCATTCTGTTTCTGTTCATTGAGTGACACGCGTTGGGGGTCAAGGTTCAAGTCAACCAAAATTTGAACTCAACTAAAAAATAATTATTATTTACCATCCGTGTTTATGTGTGACGTCTTAAGAAAATTAACTAGACGTGAAAAGTTATTATAAAACTTTGACAGATAAACTTAAATATATTATGCAGGAATATTTTTTTAAAATATGTCTTGCCAATTTTGGATAAATTTAAAGTAGAAAAAGATTCCTGCCGCTGTGTTTCACCAAAACTTAAAATATTATTAAATTTCTCAATGTTAAAGTTCCAACTATTTTGTTCCTGTTGTTTACCTTCTTAAAGAAAATCTAGAACGGTTTTGCACATTTCTCTTTTATGCAGAAACTCTTTTAAAAATTATCGTATATATATAAATATAAAACTACATACTTAAAACCAAACAGTTAATAATTATCAACATTATTTCCATCATTATATTTTTTATTTTGTGTCTAAGTTTTAAAAAAAAAAGTTTTTCAGGATGGTGTTAGTGCACGATTATTGCTTTTGTTTTTTTATTTTTAAAAAATCAATGAATGAAATCGTTTTAGAATCAGGGAATGGTGTTAATGTTTGTTTTATAAAAAAGTATAAAAAAAAACCTCTTACAACATCAGTACCTGAAGGTCTACAAGCTGCTCAAAGTCTAAACCAAGTTTGGTTGTGTCCATTCAAATCAACTTTATGTTAACATTTAATACAGTGTATAAAATTGACATTCTTAAAAATAATATTTTTAAAATAAAATGAAAACATGCTAATTAAGTTGTTGTTTTTTAGCCAGGCTAATTTTATCATAGCTTAAAAGCCTCACCTTATAGCCTAATAGTATTGACTATAGCTTAACAGTTATTAAAAATTTTAAATTATAAAATACCATGTCTAAAATACACTGGAAGTAATCTACTAAAGCATCTTAACTAATAATATAACATTTACACATTTAGAAGTGGTTCACTGTTTGTGCCCGTCTGAAGTATGGTATCTCACTAGTGACAGGATGTTAACACGATAATCACACACATAGCCGTTCGGTTGTTTCACTTCGCATCAGCTCACACAAGTTCTTCTCCGTTTATTGACGTATTGATGTATGGAATTTTCCGGTAACACGGGGTTGATGATGATGGTGGCCTGGTCACGTGTACCATCAGAAAACATTATTCTTGGTGGCTAGGATGAGTGCGAATGACGTCACGACTACGCCACTTCCGAGATGAAATGCTGCATTTTGTTGACGTATGAGATGGTGTCCATGGCGAGTTTATTCACTAGAAAAAAATTATAGGCGCTCTTTTAAACATTTTCGATTTAAAGAATTAAACCGTTGCAATATATATAAGTAGTTCCCCGAATGACTAGTAATTGGTCTTGAAAAAAAATATACCCCCCACCCCCACCCCNAAAAAAAAAAAAGCAAAGCAAACAAACAAACAAACAAACAAACAAAAAACAAAGAAATTAAACGAACAAAAAGTAATGTAGTTTTGGGGAGGCAATAACAGTGTCATGTTAACATTTAAGAAAAATTCGTTAAAAATGTCATGATATAATTTATTTTGTGTAAAAGTGATGGATTAATTCAAAATCAGTCATTATGAAACACGTAAAGTGAGTTGAACCACTTATCAGCTGTTTTAAAATCAACGGATACTGTTCCTCAAATCATCCGTTAAAAATTTGAGTCGTAAAGACAATGAAGATAAAAGCCATAGCTCTGAAAGTGTGTGACTTTTGTTTTTTTGAAGACAGTGATACTTTTAAAAATGTAAAGGTATCCAACCATAAAAAGGCCACGCACTCGAATATTTGATTGTGGTCCACAAAAGTCGTTGATAACTTAATCGATGTGATAAAAACAGAACTCAGATGCAAAGAAATAATAGTGTTGAGTATTGTAAGCTTAAAATAAAAACCTTTTCACCAAATAAAAAAAAAATTAGAATATCTTGGCTATTAAAAACCACAACATTTTTTCACGTGTATGTGCGCGCGTATGTTTATGAACGTGTGCGTGTGTTTATGAACGTGCGTGCGTGTGTGTGTCTGTGTGCACGCGTGTGTACGTGTGAGTGGGGGTCATCTTCAAGAATATATTTTGACCCAATTTCTTTCTGATAAACTTTACTCAAAATGTCTCAACTTAATCGTCTTTTTAAAAAGTTATACATATCTAAAAGATCCAAGTTTTAAAAATCTATAAATTAAACTACTCACTTCCGTAAGGACAGCACATGGCGGAGAGTCCTACATTCATGCACGTCATCATCTCCACCTGACACACGAAGCGGGCCGAGGGGTTCCTGCAGTCGCCAAACATGAGAACACTTGCAGCCGTGCTGTCCACCGGCATTTTGCACCCGGCGTTCTTGGCGTCGTTGATGCGCTTGGGCTGTTCGCGCCACTGCCGCAGCTGTTTGTACATCTCAATGCTCTGAGGCGACTGTGAGTAGAAGTGGATACAGCTACCGTCATTGAGTTTATTTAGGGGATGGCAAGACATAGTATACATTTTTTATCAAGAATATGACATAAAGATGTAACAAAAAAATTGATCTGATGCAGATGAGAGAATATCGAATCATAATAGTGTATTGGTATGAAGCCGTAGCCTATAAGATAAAATTGTATTTTTCAGAAAGTCTTCAGAATCTTATAACAATTTTTTTTTGGTATTACCAAATCTGCGCCTGTTTGGTAATTTCCTTCCTTGTAATACAAGGAATCTTAACTATAAGACATTTCAAATCGTTTATAATTGTTCCTACTAGTGATTTTAATTTTCATAGTCAACTGCTCAAGAAAAATTTGAAATTGGTGTTAAAAATCTGGTTGTGGTGTTAGCTTAGAAATAATCTTAAACGAAAAAATATTAAATGCGAATTATTCCATGCGCCAGCCGCTGTTGACCAGAACGGTGGTCAGAACCGAACTTCGAGCTACATTTTTTTTATTGTTGAATAAATAACGTTCCTTTATAAGGTATAAGAAACGTGCCTAAGTTTGTTGCCTGACTATCCTAATACAAGACACGTCTTTGTAAGCTGTTGATTCGTTGATGAGTTCGTTTCCACTTTAAATAAATTCAAAGACCGCGGATTGCTAATTTGTGATTTGTGCGTAACAGGGAATGCGACATTTGAACATAGCAGGAATTTTCATCTTTTACAATAAATGATTGATGTGGGAAAAAACATGATGTGTGATTGTATGATGGTGTGATTGTATGGTGGTGTGATTGTGTGATGGTGTGATTGTATGATGGTGTAATTATATGATGGTGTAATTGTATGATTGTTTGATTGTATGATGGTGTGATTGTATGATGGTTTGATTTTATGATGGTGTGATTGTATGATGGTGTAATTATATGATGGTGTAGTTGTATGATTGTGTGATTGTATGATGGTGTGATTGTATGATGGTGTTTTACTCTGATGTCTAAATTACTAGTCATAAGAAGAGTTTTAACCAACGGACCGGTCTGCCTGCGGGCCTCAGGGCGGGGTTCCTGGAATACGACGTCCTTGACACGCTGTATGGGTTGGATGGACCCAAATCTAAGGGAAAATATTGAAAAAATGTGTCATCAATGTTGGTCTAAGGATAGCTAACTGATAATTTTATCTTCATAATTTAACAATCATTATAATTATTTCTTTTTATAATTTCAACAACAATCTCGATAGACGATTCATTTTCTAAAAGAATTTTTTCAATTTCTTTTTTTCCCCATGACTTAAAATGGTATATATTTTTCTGATCTCTTAACCTTTTATAATATAAAGTAAGGAATATTGTATTTAGTCTTTCAGAAAGGAAAAGAACAATTCAGCGCCTTTCAAAGACTGTAGGCTCCTCATGAAAATCAAATATTACTTGAGCATCCTCAATCTCAGTTAACCACTCATTCAATCAATTACAGATCTTGTTTCCGTGTTTAGTTTAGTTGCGTACGACTTTAAGCGCAGACAACTGCGCTACAAGATTGTGCAATATCCCTTCAAGAAATACAGAATAAGATCGTATTTACCAAACAGTTGTATGGCAATTTGTTAGGATGGCCTAACGGATAAAATACTTTATCACCTGGGGAATTGATGGCGAGCCTATGGCACGATTGCCACAGTCGGCACGCAGAGCCTCATGAGCCAGCACGCGACCAAAATATTACTACCTCAATGAAACAAGCTAAGCCTAAAAAACTATTTTCGGGTTTCATTGGAGTTTTGGCATCCATACATCCCTGTGGCGCTACAGCCCATGTAGGGCTTGGGCCTGCCTTACGACCTCCTTCCACTACAGCCCATGTAGGGCTTGGGCCTGCCTCACGACCTCCTTCCACTAAAGCCCATGTAGGGCTTGGGCCTGCCTCACGACCTCCTTCCACTACAGCCCATGTAGGGCTTGGGCCTGCCTCACGACCTTCTTCCACTCAGGCTTTATTAGCGTCTTTCTTCTCCAATATTGAATGCCCAGTTGTAGATCTTTCTCTACACCATCCGGTCTTCCCTTGAGCCGTTTTCCTCTGGGGTTTTTATGGTGTACCCTCTTTACTCCTCTATCATTTGACATTCTTTCTAGGTGTCCTGTCCAGCGCAGTCTGCCCTTTTAAATTTCTGCAACTATTGTGGTATCCTGATATAGGCTGTATAGTTCATGGTTGGTTCTTATCTTCCATCAGAGCTCATCCTTTGTTGGTCAATATATTTTCCTGAGAACTTTCCTCTCACATGTATTTAACAGGTTTTCCGCAGTTTTCGTTAAGGTCCAAGTTTCACTAGCATATGTTACAGCTGGTCTGAGGATCGTTTTATAAAGAGTTTTCTTTGTTTCCCTTGTAATGTTTTTGAGGATTTTCAGGATACCAAAATATGCTCTATTCCCAGATGATATTCTCTCTTTGATTTCTAAAATTAATTCATTCCTTGCATTTAGTGCTGATACCAGGTATTTGAACTGATTTTATTTAGTTTTGGCACTTTGCTACAAATACGTGGGTTTTTGACAAAAAGGTTCACAATCACTGCCCTAGCGCCAAGAGTGACTCACCTTTGTTGTTGAGCGCGTTGGGGTCACGTGGCCGCCTGATGGTGTTGGCACCAGAGAAGAGAGTTTCTTTCTTGTCTGGCGAACTGTTTGTAATGCTGTATGGAAAACTGTCGGGAAAACAAAAATAATACTATAGTTATGGTTATATCATTTTACGCTCGAATCATTAAATGCTTTGTAACTTGTTTTTGATCTTTTAAAAAATGTGTATTAATTGCATATGATTACAAAAAATCCAAACAGAATATTAGAAATCAATTCGATGATATATGAAGTTATATTTAAAATTTTAATTATTTTTTTTTAGTGAAAGATATAAAGCAGGGGTGGGCAAACAACAAAGTTCTTTGCGGCCGGCTGAAACCTGCGTAAATATCTAAAATCAATTTATTTTCATGATGGTTGTTTGTAGTTAAAGTAACGTAAAATGTTAGTATTAGGTACAGCCCCTTATGTTTCATATTTTACTATATTCCGCCCTCGCCCTGAAATGTTTGCCCACACCTGATATAAACGTTATGAGATAAGACATATTTAATAACATTTCCAACATCTTACTTAGATCACTGAGCAAAAAAGATAGCACAGCTTACTTAGATCACTGGGCACGAAGATAGCACAGCTTACTTAGATCACTGGGCATGAAGATAGCACAGCTTACTTAGATCACTGAGCACAAAGATAGCACAGCTTACTTAGATCACTGGGCATGAAGATAGCACAGCTTACTTAGATCACTAAACACAAAGATAGCACAGCTTACTTAGATCACTGAGCACAAAGATAGCACAGCTTACTTAGATCACTGAGCACAAAGATAGCACAGCTTACTTAGATTACTGAGCACAAAGATAGCACAGCTTACTTAGATCACTGGGCATGAAGATAGCACAGCCTACTTAGATCACTTGGCATGAAGATAGCACAGCTTACTTAGATCACTGGGCATGAAGATAGCACAGCTTACTTAGATCACTGAGCATGAAGATAGCACAGCTTATTTAGATCACTGAGCACAAAGATAGCACAGCTTACTTAGATAACTGGGCATGAAGATAGCACAGCTTACTTAGATCATTGAGCATGAAGATAGCAGAGCTTACTTAGATCATTGAGCACAAAGCTAGCACAGCTTACATAGATCACTGAGCACAAAGATAGCACAGCTTACTTAGATCACTGGGCATGAAGATAGCACAGCTTACTTAGATCACTGAGCATGAAGATAGCACAACTTACTTAGATCAGTGAGTACAAAGATAGCAAAGCTTACTTAGATCACTGAGCACAAAGATAGCACAGCTTACTTAGATCATTGAGCACAAAGATAGCACAGCTTACTTAGATCACTGGGCATGAAGATAGAACAGCATACTTAAATCATTGAGCATGAAGATAGCAGAGCTTACTTAGATCACTGAGCACAAAGATAGCACAGCTTACTTAGATCACTGGGCATGAAGCTAGCACAGCTTACTTAGATCATTGAGCACAAAGATAGCACAGCTTACTTA
>MUZC01002041.1:0-20723 GCA_002072015.1 Radix auricularia | reverse complement strand
CTGTTGATGGCTCAATCTATGGATACAAGTAAAATAACATTTTAGTAACTAAAATTCATGTGGAAACTTGTTTTTTAAATTTCAAGACTCTAGTGACTATACCTTCTGGTCTCATGAAGTCATTAAAAATTAAAAGTCACTTAGAAATTTAATAATGTTTTTAAAAAAAAAAAAAATTAAGTCAAATTTTCCTTCTGTTACATGACACATTGTTCTTGAAATCCCATAGTAATTAAGTAATTTACAAGAACAAAGAAGTAAAACTTATTTATTGTTTCAGATACGACAATCTGACTCTGAACGGTTATGACCTGAACGGCATCAAGAGATTGCTGAAAGAGAAATGGTCCCATGCCGCTGCCTACGCCGTTTTCCGCCTGTCTGGTATCTACACCTCTGCCAATGTCCGCGTTCAGGTTGGTCAAAATGTCTTTAAATGTTCAGATTTTTAAGTTTTTCAAACGTATTGAAATGAACAAAATAACAAACATTTTGTCAGAACCATGGATCATTAAATTAAATGTTTCTTAATTTCTGTTAATTTTATCAAGTATTAATGTTTAAGAAAACTACTATTGGCTGTAAGTAACCCCAGGATATTTTACCATTTCATCTCTGTTAAGGTGTGTAAGTAAAAAAAGATATGTTTCCCATTACATCTCTGTTAAGGTCTATAAGTAACCCAAGGATATGTTAACCATTACATCACTGTTATGTTAACCATAACATCTCTTTTAAGGTCTGTAAGTAACCCAAGGATATATTAACCATTACATCTCTGTTCAGGTTTGCGTTCCATCTGAAGATGACGTCACCGGTACTTACTGTGAGTTCGCTGGAGATTTCTTTGTTCTCGGTGGCCCCCTTGAAATGCCCTGGGCCTTTTCCAGACCTTTCTACTTTGAGATCACCAAGACAGTAGAGAAACTGGGTCTCGCCTTGGACGGCAACTACCGCGTGGAAGCTGAGCTCTTCAGTGTCAACGGCACTCAGCTGCCCTCTAGCCTCCTCCCTCACCCCTTCGTCTCCTACAGACCAGCCAAGGGAACTGTTGACCGTGAGTCTTTGTCAAATTAATATTAGATAATTTTCTTTAGATTGGGGTGGTTAAATAATTTTGGGTATCGCGAGTCTTTGTCAAATTAATATTAGATAATTGTCTTTAGATTGGGGTGGTTAAATAGTGTTGGGTATCGCGAGTCTTTGTCAAATTAATATTAGATAATTGTCTTTAGATTAGGGCTAATAAATAGTGTTGGGTATCACGAGTCTTTGTCAAATTAATATTAGATAATTGTCTTTAGATTGGGGTGGTTAAATAGTGTTGGGTATCGCGAGTCTTTGTCAAATTAATCTTGCTCATTGTCTTTAAATTAGGGCTAATAAATAGTGTTAAATTATTTCAGATGAAGCAATTGGTGGGTTAAATTTAAAGGAAATTACTAAAAAGTCTAAATCAGTATTAAAATAACTGCTTGACATTATATGTATTTTAATATTTTTAAAAATCTATACTAGTTTATTCTTGTATTATAACAGTTATATTCCAATTTTACTTTTATATTAATTTATTCTAGTTTTATTAAAAATATTACATTTCAAAATTTTTATGGTGTCCATCATATAAAAACAGAATTTTCATTAAGCATTCTTTTAAACAAAATCAAATTTATTGACAAGCAGTAACATTAATAATGTAACCATCTGCACATACATGTTTCTAGCCCCCATTGCTCACAATGAGGTCAACCACGAACATGAATATCATGAGGGTGTCTCTGTGCGTAAGGACATTGACCGCTTGACCAACGAGGAGATTTACGAACTCAGAGAAGCTCTCCAGAAATTTCAGGTGTGTGCTTACAGTCAGCTAACAAACTCAAAAATTTGAAGTTTTTCTAATTTGTTAAAAACAAAACAAAACAAACAACAACATGATAAGCGAAATTTTAAATAAAATCTAAATGTTATTGTTAAATAATCATCACAATTTTTCTGAAATATTTTCTATGCACACTATGTCCTTGTCTGTTCTTGCTCTAAACATTGAAATCTTCCTGTGTGCAGAATGTCCTTGTCTGTTCTTGCTCTAAACATTGAAATCTTCCTATGTGCAGAATGTCCTTGTCTGTTCTTGTTCTAAACATATTGAAATCTTCCTGTGTGCAGAATGACAAGAGTGTTGATGGCTACCAGGCTATCGCTGAGTTCCACGGTGACCCTGGCAAATGCCCCAACCCCAACGCCAAGGACAGGAAGGCCTGCTGTATCCATGGTATGCCAACCTTCCCACACTGGCACAGGCTCTTGGTTGTCCAGGTAAGGAAAAACATGGACACTGGAACATATAACATTGACACTGCAACAAATAACATTCACACTGCAACAAATAACATGAGAAATGGAACAAATAACATTGACACAGGAGCAGATAACATTGACACTGGAAGACATAACATTGACACTGGAACACATAACATTGACACTGGAACAAATAACATTCACACTGGAACAAATAACATTCACACTGTAACAAATAACATTCACACTGGAACAAATAACACTTACACTGGAACAAATAACATTGACACTAGAACAAAGAACATTGACAGTAGAACAAAGAACATTGGCACTAGAACAAATAACAATGTCGTAAGCACTGGTATAAATAACAATGGCATCTGAACAATGGAATACCATATTATTGAATAATTATTTTAACCATGAAAACAAAAGCATTTGGGATTTTTGGAATGAATGCCAAAAAACATGATATTTTAAGTGGTTGAACTTGTGTATAAATTACTGAAATATTTTACAATAAAATCAGTTATAGTTCATATAATTTAAAAGAAAACTTTTGATAGTAGCAAAAAATAAGTCTTAGGATTCAGGGAGAAATAAAATTTTTAATTAAAGCTGTGACCTGTATCACAGTATGCTAGACCTCAAAGCCTATTATCTTACACTTATTCTTTACTTTACTCTCTGTGGTCAGATTGTTAGGGTTAGGGTTAAAATCCAATAATCTTACATTTTATTAAATTCAGATTTAATTCCCAGTGGTCATGTTGGCTAAAAGTCCTATAATATACACTTGTTCTCTATTTAATTCCATGTTGGTTAGGGTTAAAGTTCTATTGTCTTACACTTGTTCTCTTTTTAAGTCCCTGTGTTCAGGTTGGTTAGGGTTAAAGTCCTATAATCTTACACTTGTTTTCTATTTAATTCCTTGTAGTTTAGATTAATTAGAGTTAATCTTAAATTCCTTTAATCTTACACTTGTTCTCTATTTTATACCCCGTGTTCAGGTTGAAGACGCTCTCCGTCGTCGTGGCTCAAACATCGGTGTTCCATATTGGGACTGGACCAAGCCCAGGACATCTGTCCCTGCCCTGGCTGCAGATGAGACTTACGTTGACCCCAACACGTAAGTATTAAACAGCTGATAGAATTGACCCCAACACTTATGTACTAGACAACTGTTTGAATTGAACCCGACATGTAAGTACCAAACTGTTTAATTGAGCTCAACGTGTAAGCACTCGACAACTGTAATAATTGACCCAAATATTAAAGAACCAGACAACTGTTATAATTGACCCCAACATTAGAGTACCAGACAACTGTTATAATTGACCCCAACATTAGAGTACCAGACAACTGTTATAATTGACCCAAACATTAGAGTACCAGACAACTGTTATAATTGACCCCAACACGTAAGTGTTACAGCAGTTTGAATTTAGGTGAGACAACCACTTGTAAATAGTTTGTGCGTTTTTGTTATTTTTAAAACAAGTGTGTAACAGGGACACGTTGTTTGATATCCTAGTAAAAACAGACCTTGAGATATGTTGGCAATCTTTATTTGATCATAACACACATGTATTGATGTGTCTTGTGTTGGTCATGTGCGATGTAACTGTTTCTTTACTTTTTAATTGTTGCTGCATACAGTCGTCTTAAAGCTTGTGTTTCAGCAAGGACATTACCTGTTAAGTATTTATTGATATATATATATATAAAGCCCAATTCAGTATAAAACATCACGAGTAAGGAATTTGGTTAATCATTCACAAAGTTTCCAATACATTAGTGTAATTCAAAATCGCAGACACGAATAAAACAAAATGTTTCAGTCACTCAAATGTGCGATACATACGTCATTGTTTAAACATGTTTCCTTTCAGTAATGAAGTGAAGAGAAATCCCTTCTACGATGCACCAATCTCCTTCCTGGGTGAATCCGTCAAGACTGTACGTGACGTCTCGAGCTCACTGAGTGATGATCCCAAATGGGGAGACCATACCGAGTTGTTTGACGCCTTCCTTCTTGCCCTTGAACAAGACAACTTCTGTGACTTTGAGGTTGGTCAATGATTGAGTTGGCGTCAATAGAAACCTATGCTAATTTTTGGCCTCACCATGTGTTATTTTTGTCATTAACTGCATTAAGAATACACAAGAAAAGTAAATAAGACATTTTTATGGAGAATTTTAACCTTTACCTGTTTTACAACTAATAAACACTTAAAATTTTTTATATAAATATTTTAAAAAATAATAATTTTGATATTAATGTATCCATTTTTTTATTCCTTTTGTAGGTCCAGTTTGAAGTTGCCCACAATTTGATTCACGCCCTGGTGGGAGGAAAAGAACAGTACAGTTTGTCCACCTTGTCCTACAGCGCCTTTGATCCAATCTTCTACCTTCACCACAGCAATGTCGACAGGATCTGGGCCATCTGGACAGCTCTTCAGGAGCTCAGGTAAGAAAAACAAGGGGTCAAGAAATCCTGCTGTAATCTCTATACCATTCATTAACATGTAAATAACAATTTGAGCAAAGGAAGCAATATTATTTATTTACCATCAAAAGCCACAAAGCCCATGACATCTGTTGAATAAAGATTAATCTGAACAATTTCTCCTGCCTAAACAGAAGTAAGCTATATAAAATATACAACAAATAGTTGTATTGAAGTTAATATGAACAATTTCTCCTATTCCAAACAGAGGCAAGCCCTACAAGGCTCACTGCGCCAATTCTTATACATTCGAGCCCCTTAAGCCTTTCGCCTTCTCCTCCCCCTACAACAACGACCAGAAGACCTTCACACACGCCGTGCCCAGGAACATCTACGACTACGAGACTGAGCTTAACTACGCCTACGACTCTCTAGAGTTTGGCGGCCTGACCATCAAGCAGCTCAACGACTACATTAACAATGAGCGTAAGACCAAGAACCGAGTCTTTGCTGGCGTCCTTCTCTGGGGCATCAAGAGATCCGGTCAGTTAAGTTGCCAGGAGTTGGTCATTTATAATTAATCCACATTTATAAATTGGATGGGATTTTTATTCAAGTTGTATGATATATTAAGAAACATTTTTTTTTTAGAAAATCAACTTTATACTCCAAGTTAATGCTCTAAAATAATAGAAATATAATTATTAAGTTGATTTTTAAAATTCTCTAAGAAATGCAAGTTTTAAACTATTTCTTTGCGTATTGGAATAGGATACCCATGAAAAGATTCCTTTGATGACAATCTAACCAAATTTGGATGATGTCTTTGCAGTGTATGCAAAAAGTTGTTTATAATGTCAATGTCTATTTCCACCACAGCTTTGGCCACGCTTTACGTCAATGATGTAGAAGCCGGACGCTTTGCTCTGTTGGGTGGACCCTCTGAGATGGAGTGGAGATTTGACCGTCTCTACAGGTAACCAATGACCTGTTGATGGACCTTGGCCTTGATATATTTGATTTTTAACTTCTGTTAAGTGAAGCCAAATGTTTTACTGCAATTTTTTCTTCACCTTTTTTGCCCATTCAATATAGAGTGCGAGAGAAAACAATAATATTTTTTGCTACCATTTATAAAAATCCCTGTACCATTAAAAAATGGCAATATTTTTCATTTTATGCTTTTTAAGGCCTTTTTGCGATATTCTCTTCATCTTTAACACAAAGCAGTTATTGTTAACTAAAATTACGAAACTACTTGTTTTGACGAGCAAATGACATGAGAATAAATCAATGATTTCTCCATATCTCCACCAGACACGAGATCACAGACACCCTTGAGGAGTTGAACCTTCACTGGGCCCAGCCATACACTGTCACACTCAAACTCACCGACTTCCAAGGAAACGAAATTCCAAACAACCCATTCCCCAAGCCACAACTCATCTTCAAGGCCAAAGAAGGTTAGTCTTACAGTAAAATTGACAGTAAAGGGAAACCCATTTGACAGATAATAGTTAAGGCCAAAGAAGGTCAGTCTTACAGTAAAATCCAATCAAAATAACTATAAGTCACACTGTATAAATATGACTTTCATTCATGTCAACCATTAAATCCAATCATAATAACTAAAAGTCATACTGCATTATTATGAAGTTCATTCATGTCATTAACTCTTAAAGTGCTATAAGGTTTTTGGAAAACTTCCGCCTCACGAGTTCGAATCCACACGAATGTGAGGATTTGTTCTCGGGGCCTGAGGAGTCCCCGAGTCACCCAGCTCCGAATGGGTACCTAACTAGACAATAGTTCGGCGGCTGGGGTAATGCGTGGAACCCCTATAGCCGTGGCCTGTGACCGCTGCATCACTTGCCAACAGATCATTTCTCATGGTCTGTGGACGCAATTATCTTCTGCATAGAAGGAGCGTCTATATCTAAGATAAGATATTACGATCAACCAGTTATGAAATTAAAAAATTTGCGTAAAATCCATTTTTAATATTATTGTCATACTGACTTCATTTTTAAGGCTAAGAGTGGTTATTTTACGCATCTAAAAGACCGTACTGAGTTTGAAACAATATTTACCTGTAGTTTAGTACTATTATTTTAGTAATGAAGTATAACGAAAACGTATCTTTGCAAAAAAAGCCGTTAAAACTACCAAAAAACATCGCGAATCGAGCAAAAACACTAGTGCCGGCAACGGCCGCCATTACCGGAAGTCGAATGCATTGTTTTTCAAGCATTGAAGAGTTTTTACTTTCGAGATCTCATTTCTAACGAGATTTGTATCTAGGGACGCATTGCGACGCTTTAGGGATAGCGGGAAGAGACGCATTACGACGCTTTGCGACTTTAAGAGTTAATAAAATCCAATCATCATAACTAAATCTCATACTCTATAATTATGACCTTCATTCGTGTCATCAGTAAAATCCAATAAAAAAATAACTAAACTTGATCTCATCTCACGCTGATGTCAATACCTACCCTCCCCTTCTCTCTCCACTCGTTTCATAAACAGAACCCAAGGATGCCGCTGTTGACACCATCAGAATTCGTAAAAATGTTGAAACCTTGACCGAGGCTGAGGTGGTCGATCTCCGCCAAGCTTTGGCCAATCTTCAAAATGACCAGACTGCTGGAGGTTACCAGGTAATGGCCCCCCTTAATGCCCAAACTGTTTACACTTTCTGTTAACATTTTTTGACAACACAATTTGTAACCTTTTGTTACCCAATGTTTCAGTCTTTCTGCTGTCACCAGTTTGTATCACTGGTTTTTTTATGTGTTAAACATAGATTATTGAAAAAATGAAACTAACCCCAATAAGAGAAACATTGTAAAAAAATATGTCAACTTATTGCGCCCAGGACCTTGGACGTTTCCATGGCACCCCCAACTGGTGCCCCACCCCTGATGCTGAGGTCAAGAAATCCTGCTGTCTTCATGGCATGCCCACCTTCCCCCACTGGCACAGGTAGGACTTTGTTTTTATACCAGTATTTTTGAGCTTTCAATTTGAGAGTAATATTTGCACATCTTGTTTCTTGTATTAGAATAACTATAATATAGAGAATATAGCATGTAGGACTCAGTTTTATACCAGTTTTATAAACTTATAATTTGTGAGTAACTTCTGCACTTCTTGTTTCTTGTATAAGAATAACTATAATATAGAGAATATAATATGTCCATCAAGTCTCATGCCAAAAAATGTAATAAACTTTTCACAATCTATTCGTCTCAAGGCTTTGGACTGTCCAGGCTGAAAATGCTCTCCGTCGCCATGGCTACACAGGTGCTATTCCTTACTGGGACTGGACTCAGCCCATCAAAGCTCTCCCAGGCCTTGTCACCTCTGAAAAATACCTGGACCCCAGCAGCAAAACTGAAGTTAAGAACCCATTCTTCAGGTAATCCCAAGACCATACTTGTAATGTCTGTGAATCAAATGAATTAATCTTAAATTTTAATTGTATTTATACAGAGAAATTATTATTTTGTATTTATATGTATTTATAATTTTATAAAAACTTTAAGTTGAGTGAAATAAATAATTTTATGTTTATGATTTAGAGATGTTAAAGCATTCTGACAACTTAAAATTTTTTATTAGCATTAATAAATTATTTTAAAGAAATAATTGTATTTTTAAAATCAATAGTTGAAAGTTACAATTTCCTTGTAACAATATTTCAAATTTACCATTTCCATGTATGAGTAGTTCAAGTTACCATTTCCTTTTATCAACAGCGCTCACATCACTGACGCTGATAAGGACACAGTCAGGTCACCCAGAGATGACCTCTTTGAACAGCCCAAGTTTGGACAAAACACAGCTATTGCCAAGCAGGTAAGACCTTACCCTTGACAAACCCATTAAATATATTTACGCTACAGTCACAAAAGATAAATAAAACTTTCATATGTTGAATGTCTAGATAGTCACATAAGATATATCAAACTATCAGATGTTGAATGTCTAAACAGTCACATAAGATATATCAAACTATCATATGTTGAATGTCTAAACAGTCACATAAGATATATCAAACTATCATATGTTGAATGTCTAGACAGTCACATAAGATAAATAAAACTTTCAAATGTTAAATGTCAAGACAGTTCTGAAACCAAACGTTTATTAGGGTAACTTAAACAACCATTTGATCAGTATTACAAAGTACAAACATTTTCAAATCTTTGATAATTATAATTAATACTTCATAAATGCATATATCATATAAAGACATATCTGTTTAACTATCATAACATTAAATTCTAACATAATACACATTTTCCGAAGGAGGCACTGTAGAATTTTTTTAACAAAGCTACCCATTTGTTTGCCAGGTTCTCCTTGCCCTGGAACAAGATAATTTCTGCGACTTTGAGGTCCAGTTTGAGATCGCCCACAACTTCATCCACGCCCTTGTTGGTGGTAACGAGCAGTTCTCCATGGCCTCCCTCCTGTACACCGCCTTTGATCCCCTGTTCTACCTGCACCACGCCAACACTGACAGACTCTGGGCCATCTGGCAGGTGAGTGCAATTTTTGTCATTTTCTCTATGTCATCTAATCCCATGCTGAAGAAAGTTGTTCTTTAAAATTCTAAAAACCAAATGTTTGAGAATAACAAATATTGTATGTGTGTAAGTCAATTTAGAACAATCTTGTCAAGAAGAGAGACAAGAAATTTGTGTTATCATACAAGAGAAGATTAATGGCATTACTGGGGTTAGCTTATGATGAGGTCATAAAGACTTTAGGAACTGATGGTTATTTTGAACATGAATTCAAAGATATTTTGTGAAGTAACAACAATTTTTCAACCAATTGATGCACATATAGGTCAAATTCGAAGCCATACGTTTTAAATTGCAAAAAAAAAAAAAAGACAAAGCACAAAATAAAATTCATCCTGTGTTATTGTTCTGTTAAAGAAAGCATTAAGCTTGGATTCCCAGTTAGATTTGGCTTTTATTTTATTTTCAAGCCTTTTAGTTATGGTCAGATATTTATTTCAATTAGTGCAAGATACAAGAATCACATATTTCTATTGGTGTGACAGGAAAGCTTTCAAGTACACAATTAATTAAGCTTTCATTTCTTTTCTCCATTTCACCAGGCTCTTCAAAAATACCGCAACAAGCCTTACAACACGGCCAACTGTGCCATTGGTCAGCTACGTAAACCTCTGTCACCCTTCAGCTTGACCTCTTCCGTTAACCCTGATGCCAACACCCGTGAACACTCACTTCCCTTCCAGGTAAGTTAGATGTAGGATGTACACAACAGGATCATCATATAACACAGGTATTCAGTGTAATCAGCTGATATCAAGGATTGACACAACATCAACAGTTATCAGGCATTTTCAAATCTTGAACTAACAATTGATATTTCAACTGCCCTAACTTATACATCCATTACCAGGTCTTTGACTACCGCAATAACTTCCACTACGAGTATGATAACTTGGAGTTCAATGGACTCAGCATCCCACAGTTGGCCAAGGAGTTGGAGAAGAATAAGGGAAATGACCGCGTCTTTGCTGGCTTCATGCTTCATGGCATTAAGAGATCGGCCCTCATTAAATTCCAGATCTACAAGTACGTAGCATCTTATCAATAATCACTCTACCCAAAGTTAACATACAGATTCAGCCACTCTACCCAAAGTTAACATACAGATTTAGCCACTCTACCCAAAGTTAACATACAGATTCAGCCAATCTACTAAAAGTTAACATACAGAATCAGCCACTCTACCCAAAGTTAACATACAGAATCAGCCAATCTACTAAAAGTTAAAATAAAGAAAGAATCAAGCACTCTACTGAAAGTATTCTACGGAAAAAAATACTCTTCACAATGTCAACATTCAGTCATTTAATATAATAGTCACGTTATACGAGATCAATATATAGTATAATTGTATTTATACAGAGAAATTATTATTTTGTATTTATATGTATTTATAATTTTATAAAAACTTTAAGTTGAGGGAAATAAATGTAGGGTCAACATACAATATTGTTGTATAAATAGCCACCCAACATAGGGTCAACATACAATATTGTTGTATAAATAGCCACCCAACGTAGGGTCAACATACAATATTGTATAAATAGCCACCCAACGCAGGGTCAACATACAATATTGTTGTATAAATAGCTACCCAACGAAGGGTCAACATACAATATTGTATAAATAGCCACCCAATGCAGTGTCAACATACAATATTGTTGTATAAATAACCACCCTATTCAAAGTTGACATTAACTAAATTGATTCCTTAAGTTAACAAATCTTAAAAACCATTGCCCTCACACTGTCCAATCCAGGAGCGATACTGAGTTCAAAGAAGCTGGAGAGTTCTACATTCTCGGTGATGAGAACGAGATGGAGTGGTCCTATGACCGCCTGTACAAGTACGAGATCACCCGTCAACTGGAAGAGTTTGACCTCCGTTACAATGACCGTTACTCCATCAAGTACCAGGTGCTCAACTTGGACGGCTCTGTCTACAGCACCGACGTTTTCTCCACACCAACTGTTCTCTTTGAGTTGGGAACAAGTGAGTACATGCGTCACGAGCTGTTCTCGTTGAGTTTGGAAGTTAATCAGTTTGACATATGCACATTTGGATATCTTATGATCTACTACATAAATTTCTATTCTTCCAGGCAATCTGTACGGCAAGGAGTTCCGTGCCGCCGCTTCTGCTGCATCCCAAATCCGTCGTAACCTTGATTCCCTGTCCCAGGGAGAGATTGAAAGTCTCCGTGCTGCCTTCTTGTCAATCAAAGAGGATGGAACCTACGAGAAAATTGCATCTTTCCATGGCAAACCTGGTAAATGCAAGGACAGCGCTGGTCGTACAGTTGCCTGCTGTGTTCATGGTATGCCTACCTTCCCTGCCTGGCACAGACTTTATGTTGAACAGGTAAACATCATAGTGGTCATTATTAGGGCACATGGTCATTGTTAGGGCACAGGGTCATTATTAGGGCACATGGTCATTGTTAGGGCATAGGGTCATTATTAGGGTGCATGGTCATTGTTAGGGCATAGGGTCATTATTAGGGCACATGGTCATTGTTAGGGCATAGGGTCATTATTAGGGTGCATGGTAATTATTAGGGCACATGATCATTGTTAGGGCATAGGGTCATTGTTAGGGCACATGGTCATTAATAGGACACATGGTCATTGTTAGGGCACATAGCCATTGTTAGGGCGCATGGCCATTGATAGGGCACATGCTCATTAATAGGGCACATGGTCATTATTAGGGCACATGGTCATTGTTAGGGCACAGGGTCATTATTAGGGCACATAGTCTTTATTAAGGCACTGGGTCATTATAAGGGAAAATGGTTATTTTAAAGGTATTTTGTCATTTTGAGAACACATGGCTATTATTAGGGCAAGAGGTCTTTTAGGGCATAATAAATCAGTTTTGTTAACATTTTCTTCTAAATGAAATATCTATCGATTAATCAAAGATTCCCCACCTGGATTAATGCCCCGTTAAATTTCTCAACTAATCACGTGACAATTCTTACCATCAGGTCGAGGAAGCCCTACTTGGTCGTGGTTCATCCGTGGCTGTTCCTTACTGGGACTGGACCACCGCCTTCACCAAGTTGCCGGACCTTATCAACCAGGCCACTTACTTCAACTCACGTCAGCAGAGGTTTGAACCCAATCCTTTCTTCAGCGGAGCTATCGCTGGCGAGGGAGCTGTCACCACAAGGTAGCAATGACGTTCTTTTTTAGAGTTTTTTGTTAGATCAATAACACTAGTGTTTGGGGCTTAAACAATGAGCCATCATTGATGTATGATTAAGGTGTATCCTAATTGTTCCAATTTGTATCTCTAACTTGAGCAAATTCTTGATTTTAAAAAAAAGTGAAAGTTTACATTTCTGATCAAAATAGCACATAAACAAAATCAGATTCCACCACCCCCCCTCGCCTCTCAAAATAAAAATAACTACATAATGCAATGGCAAGTTTCTTTAGTTCATGACGATAAGGAGATGTCAAATTGTGTCATCAATAAACGATGGAAGCAAACATATGGATCATATTGTTATACTTTCATCAATATCGGTGTTCTCAAACTTATGGATCAAATAGTTATAATTTCATCATTAACAGTGTTCCCAAACTTATGGATCAAATTGTTATAATTTTATCATTAACAGTGTTCCCAAACTTATGGATCAAATTGTTATAATTTTATCATTAGCAGTGTTGATAAACTTATTGATCAAATTATGATAATTTCCTCCCTTTGACTACCTCCAGGGATCCTCAGCCTGAGCTCTTCAACAACGATGACTTGTACGAGCAGGTCCTCTTTGCTCTAGAGCAGGAAAACTTCTGTGACTTTGAGATCCAGTTTGAGATCATCCACAACGCCCTTCACTCCCTGCTTGGAGGTCGTGCCCAGTACTCTCTCTCATCCCTGGACTACTCGGCCTTTGACCCCGTCTTCTTCCTCCACCATGCCAACACTGACAGGTTAGTGAGGAAACATATTCCCACACTCATCACACTGGTTATAAAAGTATGTGTTCCCACACTGGTTATAAAAGTACATGTTCCCACACTGGTTATAAAAGTATGTGTTCCCACACTGGTTTTAAAAGTACGTGTTCCCACACTGGTTATAAAGGAATATGTTCCCACTGTGGCCATAGAGGAACATGATAGGTTATAAAAAATGAAAATATTCCTTGAGTGGGAAATTAAAATAAAAATCAAATCTCAAATCCTATCAGAATTTCAATGAAAATAATCTTGACTTGATAGACATCTCCATTTCTTTTAAAGAGAGTTCATTGAAATAAATAGAGTGACTTTGTCATGAAAGAAACTTAACTCAATTGATTGGAAACAAAAAGCACACAATTGTCATGATTTATTTCCCCTTTCCCAGGATCTGGGCCATCTGGCAAGAGCTCCAACGTTACCGTGGACTCAAGTACAACGAAGCCGACTGTGCCATCAATCTGATGAGGACACCATTGAGGCCATTCAACGATGACCAGCTCAACCAAGGTGATCTGACCCATAGATACAGGTGAGTTATCTGACCCATAGATACAGATGAGTTATCTGACCCATAGATACAGATGAGTTATCTGCCCCATAGATACAGGTGAGTTATCTGACCCATAGATACAGGTGAGTTATCTGACCCATAGATACAGGTGAGTTATCTGACCCATAGATACATGTGAGTTATCTGACCCATAGATACATGTGAGTGAAACAGGATAACATGTTGTAAAACAGATGATTTACATAACGCAGGAATAACACAATGAAAGAATCATTTAGGAATTATTCTAGGCTAGTGTTTGATGCAAGTTCTGTGTTAATTTATTAAATTTAGTTGCGTGTGTGATTTTTTTTTTCTTCAAGACTTTTTAAATAAAAGAAATCAAAACAAATTCATATTTAATATATGACATAATTTGAGAAATATAAATTTTTCTTTTAGTTGTATCAGAGATGTGTTTTCCAAGTCTCTTTAAATTAATGACATATAATCAAATTCATATTTAAAGTATGCCGTAACATTAAAAATAAAATTGTTTCTTTTGTTTCAATCATAGCCGCCCAGCTGACACTTTCGATTACCGCAACCATTTCCAATACGAGTATGATACCTTGGAGTTCAACCACCAGACCATCCCTCAGTTGGAAGCTCTCCTTAAGAAGCGCAAAGAGTCCGGTCGCGTCTTCGCTGGCTTCCTCCTCCACAACATCGGCTTGTCTGCCGTGGCCAACATCTACGTGTGCGTCCCCAGTGGACCCAAGGGCAAGAAGAGCTGCAACCACCCGGTATGTGATCCCACATGACATAGGGTCATTGTTATTGTGTGGTCAATGGTTACATATGAAGGCGTCTTCAAATACAGGGTCACTGATATTGTGTGGTAAATGGTTACATGTGAAGTCATTTTTTAAATGTTACTGTTTTCTTTCTTTCTTTTTTTATTACGTTTTACAACAAGTAATGATGATTTAACTTAACCAAACATACAATTATTCTGAATGAGAATTAATTATTTTTGTGGTATTTTACAACCCATAATATAGGATAATATTTGATAGTTTCTTGATGGCACCCACGTTCCCTGTTATGTGTAAGTTGTACAAAATTTACATGTCATTTCTTATTTCTGATTTTAACAAAAATTAAAGCACTAAAAGACGCCATTATAATAAACTAAGTCCCTGGTGGCCAACCGTTTTGAGGCAGTGTGCCCAAATTCAACCAAAACCCACTTATCTATATAAAAGCGCCAACTCTCAAATGAAATTGAAGATGGAGTTTTTTCTTTGATGGTTTGATTAAGGAGGCAATATTTTAATATCGCGTGCTGATGAGGCATTGTGTGCCGACTGTGGCACGCGTGCCTTATGTTCCCCATGACTGAATATAGTGCATGAGTTGTTGCTTTGGTTTAATATTTCACACAAGTGTTTCACGTGTGAACTTAGTGAATGAGTTGTTTCTTTGAAATAAACATTTAACACCAGTGTATTACATGTGAACTCAGTGAATGAATTGTTTCTTTGAAATAAATATTGAGCACCTTTGTATCACGTGTAATCTTTTCATTTATAACAGGCTGGTTCCTTCTCCATCCTCGGTGGCGAGCTTGAAATGCCCTTCGTCTTTGATCGCCTGTACAAGTATGACATCACCAAGACTGTCCGTGACCTTGGCCTCAAGCTGGACAACGCTGCCAACTTTGAACTCAGGGTTGACATTAAGGCCGTCAATGGAAGTCTCCTGAATGCTGACATTCTCCCCAAGCCCAGCATTTTGTTTGAACCCGGAACAAGTAAGTTGGACAAAGTGTAGAGCAGTAATCTCCCTTGTATTTTATTATATACACCATTTCCTAAATTACAATATGTTGTGTTTTCTTAAAATCTGATACATTAACAGGTTCTATTGTTGTTTAATTTTTGTGTGTGTGTGCTTCATTTAACCCTGAGATTTTTAACGTCATAAGTTTGTATTTTATTTTGATCCGTTTGTGTTTATTATAGGTGCTTGTGTTAATAATATTTGCAGGTGTTTCCCGCAAGTCACTAACGAATGAATTATTATCAACGGGTTTATAATTTATTTTCACTATTGCCATGATTAAATTTTCAAGAATGAAGCATCATATTTAAAACAAAAAAATAACATTATTTTATAAATTTTCATTGGTCCCAACGTGAGACAATACAATGTAGATAAGAGAGTTATAAACAACAATTCTTCTTTTAGCTAGGGGAAGGAGGGGCTTGTTGTCACAAATTTCATGATTATTGTTTTTTCCAACATTTCCTAATGTTTCAAAGTGAATGTAAGAGAAATCTGTAAGATTGAGTTCTAAATGTAAGAGAAATCTGTAAGATTGAATTCTTAATATAAGAGAAATCTGTAAGATTAAGTTCTAAATTTAAGAGAAATCTGTACGACTGAATTCTTAAATATAAGAGAAATCTGTAAGATTGAGTTCTGAATATAAGAAATCTGTATGATGAATCATGAATGTAAGAGAAATCTGTAAGATTGAATTCTTAATATAAGAGAAATCTGTAGGATTGAGTTCTCTATTCCTTCAAGGTGAGAGACAGAAGTCTTCAGGTGAGGTGACCAACTACCTGGTCAGGAAGGAGATCAACTCTCTGAGTCCCCGTGAAGTCCAGTCTCTGTACAGCGCCATGGAGGCTCTCCAGGCTGACAGCTCTGCTGACGGTTGGCAATCCATTGCCTCCTTCCATGCCATCCCTCCACTGTGCCCAAGCCCAAGTGCTGAAAACAGGTAGGTCATTTGTTAACACTGGCTTTGGGTGCGACCTAATCAAAGACCTTCTTGTTTACACTGGTATGGGGTATGACTTAATCAAAGACCTCCTTTTTTACACCAGTGTGGGGTATAACTTAATCAAAGACCTCCTTCTTTACACTGGCGTGGGGTATGACTTAATCAAAGCCTTTCTTGTATTTACTAGTTTAGGGATATACTTAATCAAATACTTCCTATATGGATATTTAAAATTTTTGCATGCTATCCGACTTAAACACAAAACTTATTTTTATGATTCAATTTCATGAGACTTTAATTACTATTTAAGTAAAATTCTCTGGAGCATATGGGTATATTTATGGGGGAAACTCTCCAATAAAATGAAGAATGAAATCTAATGAATCTAAAAGTTAGAAAATATTGATAGGAAGACTGTAGAAACGCTCATTAAAACTGATGTTACTATTTTCAATTATGTAAGCTCTCTTAAAAAGTTTGGTACAATCATTAGCAAAGCAATCGTAATATTAAAATCATCAAATACATATACGTTTTAAATGAGGTCAACATAAACTGACCCTCACTGTCTATCCTTTCGAAGGTACGCTTGCTGTATGTTCTTTCATAAACTGACCCCAACGTGTCTTTCCTTTCACAGATACGCTTGCTGTCTGCACGGTATGGCCACCTTCCCACAATGGCATCGTCTGTACACTGTCCAAGTTGAAGATGCCCTCAGGCGTCACGGTGCCCTGGTCGGTATCCCCTATTGGGACTGGTCTCGCGTCAGCGACTCTCTGCCCCACTTCATTGATGATGAGAACTACGTGGATCCCGTGACAGGTGATCAGAAAGCCAACCCATGGAAGAGAGCCAGGATCGAGTTTGAGAACTCAGTGACAGAGAGAGAAGTCGTGGTGAGTGGTTCCCAGAGTATCTTTTAACTTTGAGCATTAAGAATCTCTTTAACAACAAACAACAATTAGGTTATTAAATTAGTATCAAGATAATTCAAATTATAGAATTAGCATTCAATATCTAGATATCTAACAAGTAAGAGAGAGAAGTCATGGTGAATAGTTCCAACAGTATCTTTTAACTTTGAGCATTAAGAATCTCTTTAACAACAAACAACAATTAGGTTATTAAATTAGTATCAAGATAATTCAAATTATAGAACTAGAATTCAACAACTAGATATCTAACAAGTAAGAGAGAGAAGTTGTGGTGAGTGGTTCCCAGAGTATCTTTTAACTTTGAGCAATAAGAATCTCTTTAACAACAAACAACAATTAGGTTATTAAATTAGTATCAAGATAATTCAAATTATAGTATTAACATTCAATAACTAGACAAATAACAAATAATTCCTGTAAAAATTGTTAAGTTAATATTTATTAATGAATTAGCATAATCATGTATTGGTATTTTAAATTTAAATAACATCTTAATTCACTGCTAATAAATAGCATATATTTCCAAAAAAAAAATTTAAAAGGTTACAATTAAGTGCTTTAATATATAGTATCATATTTAGAATAGTGTTTTCTGCGAACTTATCAACTTTTTTATCAATAATAATAAAATTGATTTTTCCCTATTCTCACAAAGAAATGTTTGTCAATATTCATAAAAATGATTTCTCCCTAAGGAGACAAAAAAATGTTTATGAATGGCATAACAATGACTTTTACCCTAAATGAAGAATTAAATATTTAATGATAAATAATTAAACTTTTATCAACAACAATAACAATGATTTCTTCCTAGTCTGACAAACTGTTCAAGCGTGGTCCACACGGATGGGACACCTGGTTGTTTGAACAGGCTCTGCTGGCCCTCGAGCAGGAAGACTACTGTAACTTTGAGATCCAGTTTGAGATCACCCACAATGCCATCCACTCCTGGATTGGTGGATCCAAAGAGCATTCCCTGGGACACCTCCACTACGCTTCCTACGACCCCGCCTTCTTCGTTCACCACGCCAACACCGACAGACTCTGGGCTGTATGGCAGGCTCTTCAGAAATACAGAGGTTATGACCCCAACGAGGCAAATTGTGCTCTTGAGCAGATGAAGGTAAAACGAGAGATTAAATCTTCAAATTGAATACTTGCGTTGCCAAAGAAAATACATAAATGTTTCCATGAACAATATTTGGTAAATTTAAAACACAAATTGTTTCTTTAATAAATAAAACAGTTCTTAGTTCAAACTTCATTTCACTGTTTCTTTTACATAGGAGCCACTGAAGCCATTTAGTTTCGGACCCCCCTACAATCTTAACCCCCTGACCAAAGATTACTCTCGCCCCGAGGACACCTTCAACTACGCTGACCGCTTCAACTACCGTTACGACAACCTGGAGTTTGTTGGACTGAGCATTCCTCAGTTGGACGCCTTCATCAAGGAGAGACACGAGCACGACAGAGTGTTTGCTGGTGAGTTGTTATATTATTGAGTAGGTTGACAGATAGAGAATATGCTGATGAGTATATAATTATTTAAGTAATTTTGTAAATATTATAATTAAACGAACAATACGTGTACAGTTATGACAATGTTAAACGAAGCTATACACTCATTTATGTTTTAATCCCCAGGTTTCCTGCTCAAGGGCTTCAAAAAATCTGCTTTGGTCGACTTTGACATCTGTGCTGCTGACGGCAAATGTTTCCCAGGTGGTTACTTCACTGTCCTTGGTGGGTCTGCTGAGATGCCCTGGCAGTTTGACAGACTTTTTAAATATGAGATCACAGATCAGGTATATGGTCTTTTTGTGTCGTTAGTGTTAGATATCACAGATCAGGTATATGGTCTTTTTGTGTTGTTAGTGTCAGATATCACAGATCAGGTATATGTTCTTTTTGTGTTGTTAGTGTCAGATATCACAGATCAGGTATGTGGTCTTCTGACATTATGTCGATAACGACTTTGACGTAAGAGTTAATCAGCTCTATGATATAAATGTTGATAACCTCCATGATACAAGTGTTGATATCCTCCATGATACAAGTTTTGATAACCTCCATGATACAAGTGTTGATAACCTCCATAATACAAGTGTTGATAACTTCCATTATATAAATGTTGATAACCTCCATGATATAAATGTTGATAACCTCCATGATAAAAGTGCTGATAACCTCCATGATAGAAGTGTTGATAACCTCCATGATACAAGTGTTGATAGCCTCCATGATACAAGTGTTGATAACCTCCATGATAGAAGTATTGATAACCTCCATGATATAAATGTTGATAACTTCCATGATACAAGTGCTGATAAACTCCATGATATAAATTTTGATAACCTCCATGATACAAGTGTTGATAACCTCCATGATACAAGTGTTGATAACCACCATGTTGTTTGTTACCTTTCAGCTGAATGAACACAAACTGAGATTCGATGATGAGTACACCTTCAAAATTAAGATCACTGCCCCAGACGGCACAGAACTGAGCAGTGATTTGATTGCTACCCCAAGCGTCATTTTGGAACCCTTCAAACGTAAGTTTGAGATCAGTTGGAAAGTTGTGTTTAAAACTGTTTTAAAACTTTTATTTATTGATCATCTGTTCATTGCAACTTTTAAAAATATTTTTAAGAGAAATATCTTGACAAAATTTATTGAGACATAACAATACATAACAAAAGCATTTACCATAAAATAAATGTACGATTACTTTTTGGAGTAAACTAAACAAAGTTCAATAAATTTTCGATATGGACAGTAAAACTTATTAAATAAATTTTAAAAAAAATATATTACCTGATTTCAGGTGACTATGACCTTGAAAAGGTCACACCCAACTTTGTACGTCGTGATCTTTCAACACTCACCGAGCGTGACCTTCAGGGCCTAAAAGCCGCCCTCCGTGACCTTCAGCTGGACACTAGTGCTGACGGCTGGGAAAGTATTGCCTCATTCCACGGTGCCCCAAGCAAGTGCGAGAACGAAAGTGGTGCCAAGGTCGCCTGCTGTATTCATGGCATGCCCACCTTCCCCCACTGGCACAGGTTGTTTACTGTACAGGTAATAGTTTTATATCATAAACTTTCAAAAGAAAATCTTCTCCCCCTGTGGCGGACTCGCTGTCTAGGGGGATTTTTAGGTCCAC
>MUZC01002040.1:0-20836 GCA_002072015.1 Radix auricularia | reverse complement strand
TCATATTGATGCCAATTTTTTTTTTTTTTCAAACAATACTACATGAATTGATTATGAATAAGATTTATTTATTTTTTTTAATGGTTTGTTTTGATGTTAGGCTTAGGGATAGACTTTAGGGTTACGTTAAGTGATAGTTATTAGGGTTTGGGTTAGGTTTAGTGATAGTTTTTAGGGTTTGGGTTAGGTTTAGTGATAGCTTTTAAGGTTTGGGTTAGGTTTAGTGATAGTATTTAGGGTTGGGTTAGGTTTAGTGACAGTTTTTAGGGTTTTGGGTTAGGTTTAGTGATAGATTTTAGAGATTGTTTGAATGCACATATAGAATCGGAGGTTCAATGAAAGGCGCAGTGAATACTTGTAACTCTTTAATTTTATAAACATCATTTTATAAACAATGTTACTAAGAATAGCAATAACCGGAAGTGGACGAGCGCGTATGCAGCCGCATATTGGGTCGTTTTGACGAGGCTATACTCACTACCTTTTCAATTTTAAAAAAAGTTATCAAGAGTTGCGTGGTATAGGGGCTTCACACACACACACACACACACACACACACACACACACACTGACGGACGGAAATGTGCTTAGGCGCATTATTATATAGATTACACTTTTTTCACTATATAAATTATGTCGGAAAAATACAATATTCCCTTCCTTTCCTCTATTTAAAATACACAATTCCATTCCCGGAAGTAGTTCTCGGTCTGCCATAACAACAATCAACAATGTAAACGGATGAGCGCACCGCTTTCTTTGTTTTAGCCCTAGGTTTGTTTGGACGTGTTGGCTAGGTTTTTCCCAAAATTACCACTGGCATCGCTGGTCCTGCAAAGAACAACAACTGGCAATAAGAGTGTGACTAAATGGATGTTTTCAACCCATATTATACTATGTATCGTTTAAAGCTGAAAATAAAGACTTAGAAATTAAGAAAACCTAAAAATTAGCGATTTAACATACTTCGTTTTTACAAATAGTTCATACATATATTAATTAATTTAATTATTGAAATGTGTTAAGTTCTCACGAGAAAATTAAAATTCCTTGCGAAATAAAGTAATTAAACGCACAATATAATAATAATAAAAATAACAATATACTATTTTGTTATTCCAGTAAATTAACCGTTAAGCCTGTTTTGTTAGAAGAATGCCTAACAACTTTGAGACCACACATGACGCATGGTGAATGAGAGTGAATAATCCTCATTTAATAACAGGGAAATTAGTAATAAATAATAAACGCTATCTATTTATCTATTTCTGAACTCAGTCAAATTTACATTACTTACTCACTCAACTTACTGCAAATATGAATTAACAAATACCACTGTCAATATGAATTTGGAAACTGATATGATTAATGTATCAGAGTCAGAGGTTTTGAATTTGAAAATATGTGAGTTTGATACTAATACTAGGACTAGGACCAAACAAGATCAGTGTTGCTATGCTATTAAACAGATTTGGGAATTTTTAGAAAGCTATATAGACCTTGCCAACACACATGGAGCAGAATTTATTTCTAAACAACACTGGAACAAATTCATTCCTCACACAGCTCAAGATTCTTTGTTTAACCTTAAATATGATGACCTTGTTAAGTTACCACTGTATCATTATAATGATGATGCCATTGATGTTGACTTTACTGAAAATCATGCCTGCCATTATGATCATGAAGTCTCAGAGCTACAGATTGAGGAAAGTCCTACCCTTAGTCTTGATATTGAATCTAAAAGTAAAAGAGAGAAAAATTGTGATCCTCCGGCTAAAAGTACTAAAAGGAATGTTAATAATCAGGTAAACAGACTTAATTCTTTTAAAATAGAATTCACAGTGCAAAATAAATTTGAAAGGGGTCAGCAGCAATGTTCCCTCTAAGGTTCATTGGTCCATGTGCAAAGTATCTATTTTTGTGTGAAATATTTTAAAATTTGCTGTGCGATAACTCCGAACATCTGCTTAGCGTGATTCAAATATCTGTGCAGCCACACATCTTTAAGGAAACATTGGTTTGTAGGCATGTAAAATTGTGTTATTTAAATCAAGTAAGTCAAGTAGTATTCATTCCCATCTGTTATTATGAAAGGTTAAAATAAAATCAACTCATTGCATGTCACATCACACATTCAATGAACCTGTTATATGAATAGTAGTTAACTTTTACTCACTGTTTCTGAAGTAAATGTTGATACTTTTATTAGAAATACATCTAAAAATTATTCTCATACATTTCATCCTCAATAAGTTGTGCAGTTTTTCACTGGATTTAAAGAAAAATTTTGAACACCGAAGATGCAAAACATAAAATCTTAACTGACTGTTAAAATATTGTAAAAATATGGGTAAGCGTGTCTCTGAGTAAACCTAGCTGCGATAGGTACCTGACATAAATTGGGAAAATTAAGAAGCATGGGCATTGTTCCACACTATCCCTTCATAGCTGTGAACTATGAATGATTCATCTCTTTCCAACAGGCCATGATGGTCAATGCGTTCTTAAAAGAATGTAAGATGCCATAATCTTCTACTCAGAGGGAGCCTCCGTAATAAAAAAAAATAAAAATTAATGCAATCAATTCAACTTTCATTAACAAGAAACTGCAATCTTGTTAATCCATCCTAAATATTGGTGAAATATCATTTTATCCATCAGATTTTTTTTTTTTACATTACTGCATGTGGGCTTTGTAAACTTATTTTCTTAAAAGTCTAATTTTATATATATATTGTTTACAGTGGCTAAGCTTTTTTACACATCAAGCATATCAGTGTCATCTAGAAAACCTGAACATTTTGACAAGCTTTACTGAAGCTATTAGAAATGTGGATTACCATAACAAGACTCACTTCAAAAGCCATGATGTTGTGTCTGAAGCTATGTCAGAGAAAAAAATTCATGAAGTAGGAATTATGTCAGAGGCAGTGGTGGCCACATTCAAAGGATGCCAAGCTGATATTGTAAGTTATTTGCTTTATAATTTAAAAAAAAAAAAAAAAGACCTGATGTTCTTGAAAGTTTTTTTCCACAAAACTTACATTTACTACGCTAGTTGACTAGTTGCGAGCTATAAATCACCAACTTAGAATAACAACATTCTATGTGAAATTTTGGTTGAACCAAGATATTCGTGTTAAAATTTGATGTTAGTAGTATTAGTAGGCCTATATAGAGTTAGAAACTTGTTATTCTGTACTTCCTTTATAATCTGATGGCTTTAACTCATTTTTGTCACAAATTCGACCTAGAACCTTGTTATTCAAAGGGGGCGAAATATGAATAAAATTATGCAAAAATTTGATTTGGGTAAAATATTTCTTTTTAGATTTTATGAGTATTTAATTGTTATTATTGCCGTTATTATAAATCAAAAAGGCAAAGCAAGTTTAAACTAAGAATTTTCATGTGCTAATTTATGGTAAAACGCTTCATACTAAAAATATAACTCTCTCTTGTTGATAACCTGAAAATATAACTCTTTGATAAAATGGAAGTGTTATTTTCATTAAATTAGTTTTTTATGGTTTTCAGATTGTTGATATAGGCAGTGGTAAAGGTTATCTTGGTGCAGAGATTTCAAGAAAACATGTTATTTCAGTTTTGGGATTGGATTCCAGTGAGACCAACACTCATGGAGCAATCAGGCGGGATGCTCAACTAGGCAAGAAATGGAAGGGCTTAATGAAAAGAAAAGGCACATACAGCAGTAAAAGCAAAGTAAGGTTCACTCAAGTATTTTATACCTTACATCTTACTTTGAATTATTTTCTTTTGTTGAAAAATTTATATATTGTTTAGATTTGGGATTATTCATCTAGTTTACGTCTCATGTCTTCTTTCTTTGACAATTTTCAAAGCTAGCATATAGTAAAGATTCAGATTGGGATTTTTTCATCTTTAAACTAACACTGTAACTTTTTTCATGCATTTAAGGCTCATTTTAAAAATTTAGCTTTGCCCCTTTGATGTGACAAGATGATTTCCCTTCTGATGTGGAGAAGGTTTTACTCTCACACAGGATAATAGAAAACAAGATTTCACCCTAATATTTTAGTTAGTTAGATATTTACAGTAGAGATTTCAACTTTCTTCCAGGAGCAAAGATGCTGTGATTGTAAACAGTCAACAAGTGAATGCAATGAGCAGCATGCCATAAGAAAAGTGGATGGCGATAATGTAGGTGAGATTTTTCTAATGCTTGAAATATAAATGTGAACTATAACATGCTAGAGATGTAGTGTGAATAATATATTCTAGCGAATGTAAGGTGATGATTAGTAAAGTTCAGGCTAGCATGCACAAGAATGCAATTCAGAAGCTGCTCATTCTTGCTAAGGAGAATTAGTAACAGGAATAAACTTCTTAAACTTAAAGGTTCAATTGAGGCCACAACAATCAACACATTTGTGTCTATTGGCTCCTGGTCTCCAACCTCCAGTCATTGATAACCCTGAAGATCTGTCCTGCAAATTATCATCTTCACAGATGTATAGAACTTCCAACATTTCCGATTTTTCAGAAATTAAAACATTTTTTTTACCCTGACAAACCCTTTAATATTTCCATTTTTAAAAAAAAATTAAGATTTTTTTAAGTAATAAAAAATTCTTTAACAGGCAACAAATAAATAAATTAATATAAAAATTTAGAATTTAAAAAAAACATCTACAACAGGATTTTTTCATTTTTGTGATTTCACTTCTTATGGTTTTTCTACACTTCTGTTATCAAGGAAAACTGCTTCTCCCTCCTAATTCATCAGTTGAACCGATTGTGTTTCATTCCTTTACAAGGCTAAAAATATAATTTAGTTGTTTTTTTAAATAAAATTTTTTGGTTAAAGTTAGAGCTTAAATTAAATGGATGAATTTGTAAAAATTTATGAGAAAGGTTTTCCAGTGACTGAGAGTGGTAGAGGGCCAAAAAAACAAAATATTTTTTTATTCAAGGAGTGTTCACAAAAACACTCATTTATTTGGCTATCACCCCAGGGTCAAACATTAGCATTTTGCTATCTGGGCCAGACCCACTCATCTATTTAAAGTGCTTGGCACAATGATATTATCATACATATTTTTATATACAAAATAGCACATAAAACTGCAGCTAGAAGCAGTGGATCTACTACTTTTATGTCTAATTTTTTTGCCAATGAATCGTACTGTTCAGTTATCAGATCAGAAGTTTTATCTTCCACCTTTCTTAATGCAGGAAATATGTTTGTGGCTAATTCACATTGTTTTAATGTCCTGAAAAGACAGAGCAATTAAAGACTGACTCTAATTTGACTCTAAGAGAAATACACTGAAATCACCACTTATAGGTGATCTACTTGTTTCAGCCTCTTTCCATAAGTTTTATTTATAAATTACTTATTGTCTTAAGTTTTAGTTTTGTATTGTCTGATCATCAAGTTATTTAACAGAGAATGTCATTTTAAACCCTCAACATATTTTGTTCCACCGTTTATTTATTAAGATTTAGTTTTGCTACATATGAGCTGAAATCAACTTCATGAAATGAAATTAGAAATTTGATCTTTATTATTTATAAATTAAAAAGTTCAATTAAAAAATTAGCTTGATGTAAATAATCGAAGTTAATCAACACTGATCAAATATGTGGAAGTTAATCAAAATTATATCATAAACTGACCACGTATGTGCTAGAGTTAATGCATAAAGGGTATTTATAGATTCAACTATTTCTTGTTTGTTATGTCCACAATAGCATAGAAAAAAACACTTATCCCTTTGCCACTTTCATGTTTTTTGTTTTTTAAATTTTATTTACGCATACATTTTAATAAATAGTTTCTTAAATTTTAAGGTTTATATTCAATCCCAGGGATCATTAAGAATGTATGAACAAGACACGGCAGCAGAGGCGGGACTAAATCTTTACGTTCCTGTCACAAAGTTTGTGTGTCCAGAGATGAACCTTCGACAAGTCATTCAGCAGCATGCTCCCCATTTGTTTGACGGAAATGAGGCCAAGCTTCTACTTACAGGTAAGAATAAAACAAGATGTTTTGAGATGGGGCCAAGCTTCTACTTACAGGTAAGAATAAAACAAGATGTTTTGAGATGGGGCGAAGCTTCTACTAATAGGTAAGAATAAAAAAAGATGAAAACTCTACCTTAACCCTTTCGCTTCTAATGGGACAGAATGCAACCTACTCCCCTCGCTACAAATGCGACATGATGCCTAACAACGCGCAAACATCACGCGACCTTGCGAGGAGCATTGTTACTGTGTGAATAGCTCTTGGCTTTTTAAAAATAAGAAACATCACTGATTTCGTTTTTAAAAAAAAGGGATGTTTATGTCACTTATGGTTTAAAAGCTGTGTGGCTTAGAAGTCTGAAACTGTTTGGTGAAATTTGAACATGTGGTTTCTGAATAGTCTTATACAACGGCATTTCATTTCCTTGACACATAAATTGCAGCTTCAATGTCTAATTATGCAGCAGTTAATAATTCAAACAATGAGGAGGAATCAGATGCAATAGACTTTGGCAGTGGTACTGATAATAAATAACTGATCAGAGAGTGATGAAGGAGACGCTGTCACTGAATCTTGGTCAGACAACTTGACCAGTTTTACAGACAGGCTAATGAGAGTGATGAAGGAGACGCTGTCACTGAATCTTGGTCAGACAACTTGAACAGTGTTACAGACAGGCTAACGAGAGTGATGAAGGAGACGCTGTCACTGAATCTTGGTCAGACAACTTGACCAGTGTTACAGACAGGCTAACGAGAGTGATGAAGGAGACGCTGTCACTGAATCTTGGTCAGACAATTTGACCAGTGTTACAGACAGGCTAACGAGAGTGATGAAGGAGACGCTGTCACTGAATCTTGGTCAGACAATTTGAACAGTGTTACAGACAGGCTAACGAGAGTGATGAAGGAAACGCTGTCACTGAATCTTGCTCAGACAATTTGACCAGTGTTACAGACAGGCTAACGAGAGTGATGAAGGAAACGCTGTCACTGAATCTTGGTCAGACAATTTGACCAGTGTTACAGCCAAGCTAGAAAATTTTAATGAAATTATAGGGGAAATCATTTTCTCCCTATTGACAGCAGTCTCATAGTCTACTTCAAGCTTTTCTTGAATTCTGCCATGATAGAGTTGCTGAAACAAACAAGCAGCCAGAAGGACACCCAGTGGAAGGAGGCTACTAATGAGGACAAGCAGCCAGGAAGACACCCAGTGGAATGAGGTTACTCATGAGGACATGTATAAATTCCTCTACATCAACATCATAATTAGACTCAAGTAAACAATTACAAAATTGTAATGGTCATTTGATAAGATGTTTCTCAAAGTTTCATGAGACAATAAATTAATAAAATGTGAAAGACAACGGAGGTTGATGCCTTATAACAGTAATGTACATTTTCAAAAAACACTTTTCCAGATTTATATAAAATATATTTGTGAATAAAAGTGCATCAACCTATACATTTTTTAAAGCTCATCCATTTTTCTGTTTTGTGTGCATGTTTTGTTATTTTAAATTTCCATTTAGGTGATTAAAAATATATTTATTAAACATAGAGGCGCATGTTCTTGAGAGTAATCTCCCTTTGCTTAGTATTTCAAAGGGGTGTTTTGGTTTTCATGCTTAGTAGCGATCGGGTTAAAAAATAGTTGATCTATGAAATGAAGAAGAGGAAGTAAATTTAATTTGAAATAAATTATTTGCTTTATAGTGCTCATATCATTAGCTGTTAAATAAATACCTGTTGTTAGCATGTTTTGACATTGCATGTTAGCATGTTTTGACATTGCAGTCTTTCTCTTGCAATTTTACATATTTTACAGGTCTTCATACATGTGGCAGCTTGGCTGTTACAATACTGAGGTTGTTTTTACAAGATCCTGGTGCAGTCGGATTGTGTTATGTTGGTTGTTGTTATCAGCTGATGGAGGAGCTAGAAAAATGTAAGTTTGAAAATTCCTCCCAAATTCTTTGTTACCTCTCAAACATGGTGAAAGCCTATCAATTATTGTTTCATTGTCGTTAGTTGCTAGCAAACCTAACTATTTGATCTAAATCTGACAAGATCCATTTGATCTATCTGTCCAGTCTATGTTTCTGTTTCATCAGTCTGTGCAGTCTATTTCCATTTTTTATTGTCTAAAATGGAATGTCAATTAAATTATATTATTTTACATTACAAATATGCTTATCATGTTTGAGTTACCTAGTAAATTATCTTAGACCTTTAAAATCCATGTCTATTCTTTATGCTTCAGTTATTCATGTTATATTTGTTTATTCCGAGATTTGTGATTCATCTGTTTCAATCTTTGTCTGTGTAATGATTTAAGTCCTTAGACACAAATTATGTCTGTTTTGATCTGAATTCTGTTGCTTAGAGAAAAGTCCCAACTTTGACTCATTTCTTTGGCTTAAAATATTCATTTCTCCCCAGCAAACACAGCGGAGTCATCAGATGATGTTTTAAATTGTCACTTTCCTCTCAGTCACTATGGTAAACAACTTGAGCTTCACCTTGGTCGGAATGCTAGGAACTTGGCCTCACAGTCAGTTCATAGAATTCAGGCTTCAGGGCAGGTCTGTATTATCAAATGCATAATTATTTTTTTGTGGCATGCCAAAATGATGCTACATAGAAAAAATTAGTAAAAATTATTGTATCTTTCACAATACCATCTTCACAATTTGCAGCATTTTAAATAGTGGTGTAACAAACCCGTGGGCTAATACATTGCGTTAGTTCAAAAGTTTGAAATGACGTTGTGAGGAGGCATTCCTTCTTGAGGGGTCAAGGTTGGTAGGAGTGGCAATAAATGAGGGTTCTATAAAAATTAAGTTCTTCATTTAAATGCATGTTTTGTACATGGTAGTTCCTCACTTTCCTGCTGGTGTTGTTAGTGGAGACTTATTGAGAGCTGCCACTGTTTTGTGGTTATTTCTTGTTAAGATACAAGTATTCAGACAACCACGGCTTGGAGAAATCCTTAATTCTCAGTACCTAACTAACAAGAATAAGACCTCATTAATCACAATTCTGTGACCTATCTGGAAAGTGGGAACCAAACTATTTAGATTTATTATGATTTTTTGAGAAAAGGAACTAAAATATGCAGCACCAAGCAAACAATAGCTTTGTCCAAACAACACTTATGGTCAATGTTCTTTCTGAGCTGCAGCAGAGTTGCCACACAGAAAATTTTAACAAAGAAAGTGCATGTTAATTTTGTAAAATATATTATCTTGAATACTGCAGGACTTTGCCCTCAGGTTTACTTTTTTGTTGATGGACGTATAAAACTTTGAGGAAACATTGGTTATGATAAATATGTATTTCCATAGTTTTCTTTTGTTGTTCCCATAACCTCCTGGTTGTAGGGGGTTCTAATTTCATTAGAACCTTCTCAGGGCTTAGTAGACTTGGCGGTGCCCATCTCCTCTCCAAATCAGCTGAGGACTTTTTTTGTTAGCAACAGTTATTCATCAGCATGTTTTTATTATGGCTTAACGTGGGTTAGATCCCATGCACCTCAGCTTGTGAGGCAAACGCATTACTGACTTTCCATGTATCACTTGCTAAGTGATAATGTATGAACTTAACTTTGCCCTGTTTTCTTGCTTAATTAAAAAAGCTTTAAATTACTTATTTTATGTTTAAAGAAAGTTTAAAAAAAAATATACTTCTTTCAGCTGATGTAAATGTGTAATTTATTTCTTTGTTCAGCTCCAAGGTGCGGACTTTTACTGGCGAGCATTACTTGATGTGATTATAAAAAAACTTGGATTGTCTGATACTGAAAAGATTAAAGGAATGCGTGGACTAAATAAAAAATGTAAAACATTCAAGGAATACGTAGAGGCTGCTTTTAAAAAACTTGACTTGTCACCAGATTTGGTAAGTCTACATCTTTCAATGTTCCATAATCCAGCTGTGCATATCTTTCCCATCAACGCTTCATTCATTATAAACCAACAGTTCTCTGTAATTTACTATGTCATACAGAATAGGACTGGGATAAAGCGTTAACTAAAATACAAAATACACAAACAAATTGCATATTGAAAACAATAGACTTGAGCTTCATTTTTATACTAAAATAAAAGTATATGTTTCGGCTAATGCTTTCATCAGTACAATAAACATAAAATACGTACTTATCTAAGTATTATTTAAATTCTTAAAACATGCGATGTCATAAAATATGTATAAAAAAATTCTTCCCCCTCCCAAAAAAACAAAAACAACAACAAACCAACAAACCAGAGCCTAGTAAACAAAATGTAATGACTTGTTAACTACAGCTGCATCACTGTTTAATTGTTTTTAACTGAATTATTTGAACTAATATATTGCTTATAAAATTTAAAAAAAAAATTGATATGCATCAATAATAGCTTCTGAATTTCACAAAAAGCACATTTTTTGTAAGCTTCTGTAGGCCACAAAAATCCACTCGTGGGCAGCATAAGTTTCACAGGCCACTTGCTTGAGACCCTAGTACAATGATTTTCACCCAATTTACTGATTCATCCTGGGGATCCACAACATCATCAATGTTATAAACATCTTATATATGACACATCAGATAAAAATTTAAATAGATTTTTATGAATAAGATTTAATGCGGGTTATGCATTTGATAACATTTATTTACTAGAATTAAAATTCAAGATAATTAAAAAAATATATTAAAGCTTTATAAAGGGACGGATCCATGAATAAATGTATTGGCAAATGCCTTTTTCATTTCAGTACAAAAAACAAACAAACGCATGTCTTTAAATTAAATGACTTAAATTTAACATCATTCACAAGATTGCAGTAACTCATCATGTCATTCTATTTAGTAAGTCAGCTTAACCAGTAACTCATCATGTCATTCTATATAGCAAGTCAGCTAAACCAGTAACTCATCATGCTATTCTATATAGCAAGTCAGCTAAACCAGTAACTCATCATGTCATTCTATATAGTAAGTCAGCTTTACCCAGTAACTCATCATGTCATTCTATATAGTAAGTCAGCTTTACCCAGTAACTCATCATGCTATTCTATATAGTAAGTCAGCTTAACCAGTAACTCATCATGTCATTCTATATAGTAAGTCAGCTAAACCAGTAACTCATCATGTCATTCTATATAGTAAGTCAGCTAAACCAGTAACTCATCATGTCATTCTATATAGTAAGTCAGATAAACCAGTAACTCATCATGCTATTCTATATAGTAATATTACTTCTGAATGAGTTTGCTGGGTAATTTTAAATTATATATTTAATCAACACTGTTTATACCAGTCATTTAATATGTTAAATGTATCACTTTATCTCTGAATGTCAGATCAGTGGAGAAGAATTGAGTGAAATAGAGGAGCTCCACAAAGACACCAAGGCCCAGATGGTGGCATTTTTTCAGCTTAAATTGGTCTTGGCACCTTTGATAGAGGGCCTTATACTGCTGGATAGATTGCTGTTTTTGTTAGAGCAGGTTAGTTCAACATGATAGAGCAGGTTAATCCTACATGTTAGAGTTAGAGCAGGTTAGTCCAACATGTCAGAGCAGGGTAGTCCAACATGTTAGAGCAGGTTAGTCCAACATGTCGGAGCAGGTTATTCCAACATGGTATTGTCTTGTGGTAACCTAAGTTGTCTAAAGTTGTTAGTTTAATTTTGACTGTGTTAACATTTTTATTAGTTTCGTTGGATGGCTATTCTGCATTTTGTATAAAATTATGTTCCCACAGACAGAGAAAAATGATTTCACATTCTTTGTTTTCAGGTGGAAGTCCAATCTGCTCATCTGGTTCCATTGTTTGATCCAGTGACATCACCAAGGTGTTATGCTCTTATTTCTGTCAAAAGTCAGTCTATACAAGACTCAAAACAAACCAAAGATTTTTGTTTAGAATCAAAATGAAGGAAAAAGAGGATTGTTGCGTATTTTTTATTTAGGGCATAACTTTGAAATAAAAGTGCTTAAAAAAGCGTTCACTTTTCATACAGTATTTTTTGTGTGTTATTTATTACATGCACTTGCTGGCAGTGTTTGAATGTTTTTATTTTTCTTGTAAATGACTCTTTGAAAATGATTTTACTTTGAAAATAACATAATTTGTAAAGGTATGAAACTGGATAGGAAAACTCTCACTTGAAATATAGGATTCACAGATATTTGAATCAGAGTGAGGATTTGAGCTCTTCAAATGTTTTGCATAGATATTCAGAATTGAAAGTAAACATCTGACTTAAGATTTAAGCTGCCTCGATTTTCAGCTTAAAAATAAAAAGTGGATATCATGTATGTTACTATTTTTTTATGTATATCCCTGTGAGCTCAGATGCTTGCTGTGCTATCTAAATTATCAAATTATTGTTATTACTATCCAGGCAAGATACGATTTAATTACAAGTTACTTAAATTATGAGCAGTTCTAGTGAGTAATTAGTAGAGGAACCCCTGACAACCAACAATCAAATAGCACCACATCACACAAATAACATATAAGTATAACTCATAATCTTTCAACATAAAGGTATTGCACCACATCTTGCAACTTTACACTTATAGAACCAAATCTTGTAACTTTACGCATGGTACCACATTTTGCAACTTTACACTTATAGCACCACATCTTACAACTTTACACATGGTACCACATTTTGCAACTTTACACATAGCACATCTTGCAACTTTACACATAGCACCACATCTTACAACTTTACACATGGTACCACATTTTGCAACTTTACACATATAGCACCACATCTTGCAACTTTACACATATAGCACCACATCTTGCAACTTTACACATATAGCACCATATCTTGCAACTTTACACATATAGCACCACATCTTGCAACTTTAAACATATAGCACACATCTTGCAACTTTACACATAATACCACATTTTGCAACTTTAAACAAATAGCACCACATTTTGCAACTTTACACATAGCACCACATCTTGCAACTTTACACACATAGCAGCACATCTAGCAACTTTAGACACATAGCACCACATCTAGCAACTTTACACACATATCACCACATCTAGCAACTTAAGACATAGCACCACATCTAGCAACTTTACACATATCGTCGAAATTATATAATATTTCTTATTTTAAAAACGAGACAACGTGATCATCATTTTCAAATAAAAGGTCACCCCCCCCCCCATTCATTAATCGTAAAATATTTTATAATTATTTTATTTTGCTAGTTCTCTGACAGAGCAAAGCGATGAAGCGAATTTCATCAATTTTTTACTATAATATACCTATATTTCCATGTCGTCAAAGGGGTATATTTTAACCCCGGGGGTATAATCTGGACAGGGGTTTAATCTGGCCTGTTACAGGATTCAAAATTTTAAAATCCGGCCGGAGTTATATTTGGCCTAATTTATGATGTGAAATCCTGCGGAGCCATATTTGTAAATATGGACGGATTCCGAATTTTCTGGAGCCGAAATCCAGCTCATCCTTCATTGTAAAATATAAGGGAGCAACAAAATGCAATCAGAGTAAGCGCCATTTCAGAATTTTAATTTTTAAAAAAAATTTGCCATTATGTCTGTAGATATAAGCATCAAATCTTGTCTCGTTATTTTTATTTTGGTAGACATGAAAAATTGATAGGAGATCGTAAGGTGTGCAAATAATTTATTTTGACCTTTTCAGTGCATTGAAATAAAAGTGCGTTGTTCAGAATTATTTTTCACTATCCATTCGGTTACTGGATATAATTTGGGATTTAATGCCGGTGAAATGAAACGGTTGGAAAAATAAACACCGCGTCAGTTTTAGAATCTGTAAAGCTGTTTGACATAATCTGTTTACGACGAGGGGAGTGGGCGGTGACACAGCTTATTACCAGACACATCAATCATTGCACTTAAGGCATTAGAAGCTAGCCGTTCTTGAATTAAAATTGAAAAAAAAGACCCAAAAACAACAACACATATTTAAAAGCTTCTTCTAAAGCATGTATCCAACAATTTTAAAAAAAAAACAAATATTAAAAAGATAATACAATAAGTCAACCAGAATTTTTTATAAACTGATTTCACATAATTTATATGTGATGTATAATTGACTTAAAAAATGCTATGGCGGCCACCCCCACACACAAAAAGTAAGTTAAATCCTGCCTACTTTATTTTGATCTTACTTACATGTTTTCATGTAAACTATAAAAAGGAGACCGGGCAAAAACAACGGTAAGACAAAAAGAAAAAAAACAAACACAAAAGCAAACGAACGGACGAAGTCGGAGAGCAAATATTCAAAATATCTACTGCTGTTATAAATCTCAACAAACTTAAAGGCACCAAAAGTTTATGACTTATGAAGAGTTAATCGCAAAACGTAATAATATAGAAATTTATAAAAGAATAGAGAGAAATCTTGAAATTATGATCTTTTGATAAAAAGTGACATTTGTCACGACTGTCACGAGTCTACACTCATTTAGTAATTTAAGAACCTATGTAGAACAAAATATTCTGAACAAATCTGGCCCATGACTCAACAATAAAAGAACCAGCGTAAGACAGAATATATTGTGGGTAATCACGACACACTAATCCGAGAACCGCTGTAGAACAGAAGAACTGCAACAAACTTGGATCAAGTTTTATTTGAAGTTATCGATCGCTTCCATTTCTAGAGGTGTTCCCTGCTTCAAACCTGGCTTCCAGATTTAATTGAATTGGCCCGAGTGAGAGGATCAACTTGAGCCACGTTGGTCTGCATTTGTCAGACTCAAGTCTGCCTCTTATCACAGCCTTATTTTTGTCTGACTGAAGTCTGCCCGTGACAGCCTTATGATTGTTTTCATTTGTCTGACTGAAGTCTACCTCTCACATCCTTATTTTTGTATTCATTTGTCTGACTGAAGTCTTCCCGTCATAAGCTTTATGTTTGTATTCATTAGTCTGACTGAAGTCTGCCCGTCATATTACGCTTTAAATGATTGAATTCATTTGTCTGACTGAAGTCTGCCCGTCATAAGCCTTATGGTTGTATTCATTAGTCTGACTGAAGTCTGCCCGTGACAGCTTTATGACTGTTTTAATTTGTCTAACTGAAGCCTGCCCGTGACGGCTTTAGGATTGTCTGACAAAGTCTATCACTAGATGTCCTCTTGTGAAAACTATTTCGATATGGTAATGTTCTCAAATGTAAAGACTTAAATGTACATGTACCGAACTCAATGTAAAGACGTAACTAGTTTGTAACACCGGTGTCACTTCTACATTAAAAAAACGTCTTGATTGATAGGAAATAAATTTGAAGCCTCTGGAGTTTTTGAAAATAAGTCAGAATAAAGTAAACAGTTTGACTTCTAGACGTCTTCAACACAGCAGCAACTTCCTTTTCTTTCACTGTTATCCTAATTGTCGGTTAAACTCATAGAATCTAGAGCTGCAATTTTTAGATGTGATGGACCGCGTCCGTGAACTAGGTCTAGTGAAAAGAACTGTTTATAGGGTAGTAAGAGGCAGTGGCGTAGCCAGAGGGGGGTTAAGGGGGTAAATGCTTGGGGCGGCATATTGCTAGGGGCGGCAAATGTCTCACAATTAATTAGCGTAAAAAATAAATTTAAAAACAAATAAATTAAAAACCCAATACAAAAATTGATAAAAGAAATCAAGGAAATATCCAAATACTTGTAAACGTTTCCAGTAATAAAACTTCAAACTCCACTTTGGTATATATTTTTGCTGATTTTGAATTTAAAATATGAAGCGGCTTAAGTAGTGGGGGGGGGGGGGGCTTGTGAAATTGATGTGCTTGTAACTAAAAAAAGAAAGAAAATAACTGTACACCATCAATTTCAAACATAGGCCAAGTGAATGCTCCGGTCGACATTTGGGGATTCCTCTTTGCTAATCAGCTTCTAAAAGAAAAAAGCGTTAAAATGGTGTTTAATAATATAATAGAAAAGTCAAGGTGAACATTAATACGAGAAATCAAATAAACTTTATTAAAATATGAGACGGTACTAATGGCAAAACTTAAAACTCCATATTCTAATCAGTGCTAATTAACCGAAAAAACAAGGGGCTAAATTAGTTTTTTAACATAATACTGACACGCTGGTATAATCGATGTAAGGTTGTCAGCCTCTCTTCTTGAAGAAGCGACTATTGCTGTATCTGTTAACTTTCAACAACAAACAACATTTAAAAGACATGAATGGACTTAATTGATATAAATTAATTGATCGTGCTTACATATAAAAATAATATATACATAGTTCTTTGGAGGGGGGGGGGCGCTGGCAAACCTGGGTTCTGCCCCGGGCTGCACATACATACGTTTCGCCACTAGTCAGAGGATGGACTTCCAAGTCTCACAAAACTCCTAAACCAGTCGCTGGAACCACTGAGGTCCAATAGGAGCATACATTTAAACGGCAACCTCCTCAGCCAATATTAGCCAATAAAAAACAATATATCGAGTATATTTTTTTATTTTTTGGTGGGAATATAAAGTTTGCCTCAACGGCACGCGCAAACCGGTCCGATCGGAAATCCCTATGACGTGGCAAGCGAGGTGTAGCCTGGATTTCTATGGCGAGTGCTCCATCATATGATTGTGAGACGCTCTTGAGCAGCTGCCAACAAAACGTGATGCGCGGCGATAGACGCGGCTCTCAAGCACCGTGGGTGCCTCCGGACGTGGAATGATACGGCTCAGCACCGGAACTACTTTTCAGACCAGTTATAAACCTACGAGGCCTGGCCATTGTGCTGGAGGCTGTGATGTCATATCTTCTGAGTGACCGAGAGATGTTTTTTGTGTGTGTCATATTTCATAACGTTATAAGATATGATTTTTCTTTGACGAGTTTTCTGATAGTATTTTATTTTATGTTTTATTAGTTTGTATTGAAATTAGTTATACCTCAGATTCACAGTTTGTAAATGAAAAGATTTATAAATTTAAAAAAAAAATCCGCAATGAATAAGGCTACGAAAAATATGAGTATTTTTTTAGGTTGGAGCCATCAGCATTTCAGATTCTGAAGAGAGCAATGACATTTATCCCTTGTGTAAACATTGTTTAAAGAATGATTTATATTTGTATGGTCCGTGATCCGTACTTATGAAGACAGCAACGAGCTGTGTTTGAAATGCTTAGTGAGTCTGTGAAGACATCAATGAACTATGTTTGCAATGTTTATTGAGTCTGTGAAGACGTCAACGAGCTGTGTATGAAATGCTTAGTGAGTCTGTGAAGACGTCAACGAGACGTCAACGAGCTGTGTATGAAATGCTTAGTGAGTCTGTGAAGACGTCAACGAGCTGTGTATGAAATGCTTAGTGAGTCTGTGAAGATGTTAAGTCTACTGTAACCATTCTACAGCAAACGGTAAACTGTCAAAATTCAACCGTATACTTTTTTGTCTGCTGCCAAAATTTTACACTATATTTTAAAAGCTTTACACTACAGTAAACAGTCTGTTGTCAATATTCTACTCTCTTCTTTCAACATTTTACTGACAGACAACTGCCTACATTCTACAGTAAACATTTTGCATTTTACTGTTCACAGTCTAAAACTAACGCTCTACATTTAATTTTCTGTATCATGCTGTCAGCCATCTTAGAATTATTATACATTACTTTACGCTCCTTTTTTTGGCAACTGTACAGAGACTGTTATTTTTAAAAAATCAGTGTGCCTCTGAAAGTGAAAAAGGCTTGGCTGTTATAAGGAAGTTTTGAATCGTTGTTTACTCTAAGGGCGCGTCAATAATTTATTATTATTATTTTTTTTAGTTGAGAAGACAAATCACACAGTAACAAATTCGTTAATGAAATAAATATCCATAAAACCAAAGTTCTAAAACACGGGTTCTCAACCTCTGGGTCGCGACCCCGCAAGGTGATCACCAACTTATACATTGTATGGTATCTGTCCGTCTACGAAAGACAATAGATTTATTTTTATCATTTGCAGCTCTGTTCTGCATGTTACAGGTATGGATGCAGTGGGGCAGTGTTTCCCGGCCTTCCTCCTTGCTCCCTTTTCAACTGCTTTTGCCCTGTTTTGCTCCTTAGTGATCCTTTTTTCACTATAGCCCACTACGTGGACCTACCCTAGTTCTGGTTTTCCCTTTTTGACTTTCAGTTTTGGCTGCTTTCATGTCTCCCCTGCATATTTCTATGTATCGGAGACATTGCCGACCAACCGACCCTTTGCCCTGTCACCAGCTCGCTGTATATGCGACCAGTTTGCATTCTCTTGACGTGTCCAAGCCAACGGAGGCGTCTTTGACTTAATATGGCTGGAATGCTACCCATGCTTGCTTGAGCCAGGAACTCTGTGTTGGGGATTTTCTCTTGCCATTTGATGTCTATGATGCTGTGCAGGCATCTGAGGTGGAAGCTATTGAGCCTTTTATCATTCCTGGTATATAAGTTGTCCATGACTCGTTTCTATAGAGGAATGTGCTCAGTACGCAGGCCTGGTATACCTGCAGCTTAGTCCTTGCTGTGAGTTTGGGATCGGACCAGACTCTTTTGTACAGTCTAGCCATAACAGTTGCTGCGTTACCTATCCTATCGCTTATCTCATCTTCCAATGAGAGAGTGCTCGAGATGTTTAATCCCAAATGTGTAAAACTGTCAACAACATCCAGGTTGCTACATAAAGTCCCTGGGCTGAAAGAAGAAGAAACTACATTGACAAGAAATCCGTTTTCTGCTTCCCTTGATGTAGCCAGCATTACCGATGAAATACAAGATGAATTCTTTGAAGAATTTGAAGAATAATTCCTTGGCATAACTTGTATAATGAAATATTACTCCCACAATTTTAGTGTGGTATGTATCATGAAGTATCATTCGTACCTTAGTGGGACGATACTTGCTGTTCGAGTTTTATTTCCATTTGTGTCTACATATCTCTATGAGAGCGGATTTTAAAATCTCCATTCTTTAAAAACGACAGATAGAGAAAAATTAAATGTTGAGAATGGCATGAGGTTGGCGTTAAAAAACTAATCCAATAATTCGGAAGCTGGTTAATGACATGCCATTTTAAACATCACATTTAATTAGTTATTAAACATAATTTAAAATGAAATTATACTAAAAAGCTATTTTTAAAAAAAAACGTATTTAAAATGCTTCTTTTAAGTTTATGGGGTCGTGGGTAACATGGCTTTTATAAAAAGGGAACGCCGCCCGAAAATATGTTTGAAACCTATGAATAAACTCAGTCGCAATCTACAAAAAACAAAAAAGTGTGTATGTGTGTGTGTGTTGTGTGTGAATGTATGATTTGGGGTGGGGATGTAATGAAAATTAAAATTTTTGACCATTTGATGTCACAGATATATTTTGAAGTCTTTCAAAACAAATAATAGGAATAAATCATTTTATTATCGAGATTACAAATCGCTTGACTACCCGGGGAAATGGGTGGTGCGTGGTGAGAGCATTGATCTTCTGGTATGTTGGAGTTTATATTGATGCTTTTTTTAGGTTAAAAGATCATTTTGGGGTATCTTGGAGTTTATATTGATGCTTTTTTTAGGTTAAAAGATCATTTTGGGGTATGTTGGAGTTTATATTGATGCTTTTTTTATGTTAAAAGATCATTTTGGGGTATGTTGGAGTTTATATTAATGATTTTTGATGCGAAAATATCATTTTGGGGTATGATGGAGTTTATATTGATATTAAACACACACAGACACTCACACACTCACAGACATATACCAGCACACACATTATTAATATCATTAAAATTCGTGTTGAGGTGCCTTTCTCTGTAGAGCAGAATTTGAATAAATGTGTAAAGGGATGCCAAAGAAAATAAAAACAAAAGATTAAAAAATATGAATGACCCCGGTCATATGTATGGATTCTGACCCCTTTCTTAACATGTTTCACATGTTAGGATACTGAAACCTTTAATGACCTAATTCACATGTAAGGTTACTCAAACCTTTATTGACCAATTTCACATGAAAGGTTACTCATGCCCAAACAGCCAGGGAAACCAGGCTAATTCCAGCTTCCGTGACGCAATTTACAAGGATGGAAAGAAAAAAAAACCCCCACAACAAACTGTTTCCATTGGTCAGTCGGGTAGATCTAAATTGGTTTAAACTGACCACTAACTATCTAAGCCGGGGCCAATGAAGGGACCTAGAATGTCGGCTCCTATAATAGAGGCTGATTGGCCTCGTTCTCATAAGGAAATTCTTCTTAGCGGCGTGCAGGGCGTGGACACCCAGTCCCGATTGGTTTTATGTGCCAGAAACATTTGGATACCAAAGAAGTTGATCACTTAGTTTCATACCAAGACGGAGAAAGTGGTTTGTCTATGAGTTAATTTAATTATGTGGGTGACTAAGCTATCGTAATTAGGACTTTTTTTAGGGTATAGGCATCGCTTGAATTACCTATAAGCTAAACTAGCTATAGCTTAGGCTCCCCACATTCTTGCTCTCCCGTCCCCACCACAAAAAATTATTTTAAAAAAATAAAAAAAACAATTAAAGAAAAAAATTCTAGTAAAAAAATGTTATATATAATTATTTTTTTGGTCCCATACTCTCGTGGTCGTAGGGGGATCTAATGTTTCCATTAGAACTTTCTCGGGGTTCGGTAGACCTGGTTGAGCCCACATCCTCTCCAAGTCAGTGTAGAATGAAACTATCATGTCCAATCAGCATTCCCTATAGGGCTGAGGAAATTAACGATTAATTAGTCGATTTATCGTATTTTTTATCGATTAAGATTATTTTGATCGATAAAATAGTGATTAAAATTAAAGGAAATGTTTTT
>MUZC01002039.1:998-24019 GCA_002072015.1 Radix auricularia | reverse complement strand
ATAGTCCAGTTGAGCTTCAGCACGAAGAAGCACTAAGGACTATTGAAGCCTACGGTACAGGCGTAGTAAGAGTCTATGCAGACGGCTCATGCTTCACAGATGGACGAAGTGGGTACGGTGCACTAATTGAATACCCTGCTGGAGGTCCAGCAGTAACAGAACTGTCTGGACCATGTGGAAGACTAGCTTCAAGCGGGGACGCTGAACTAGAGGCAATCCACAAGGGTGTGAAAGAAGTGCGCCTACGCCTATGTAGACGAAAGAGTTTTCCAACAGTCGTAGTCTTCACCGACTCGAGATCCTCCTTGGAACTCTTGAGTCGGAGCTCTATGGAGACGAAAACTGTCGATGCTGTACTAGAGATCGTTAACTATATTAGATCTCGCGGGGGCATGGTTGTCCTGCAGTACATTATAGGCCACGCAAAGATACCACAGCAAGAAAAGGCAAACTTGCTGGCACAACAGGGTGCTGCCCAGCCCCAAATCGAACGCCCAATGACCCAGCTAGGGGTAAAATTGTGGCTAAAAGACCATTTCATGGGAAAATGGCTAAAAGGATGGGAAAATGGTGACACGGCACGAACGCTTTACGATAAAATGCCGCGACCACGCAAGCGAGATCCCTGGTGGAAACTGCCTCGTAGCTGCCAGTCCCTCATCACTCAGATGAGGACTGGACACTGTCCAACAAACAGCTACTTTCACAGGTTAGACAAAAACAGGGAACCCGGCTGCCGTTTATGTGGTATGGCCGAGGAGACAGTGGCACACCTGCTGACCGATTGTTCTGCGGCAATTGGGGACGCGGTGAGGTCAGGCAGCCATTGCACTGCGGAGGAATATCTCCATGGCGATGCCCTTATGTTGAGGCTCGCCGTTGGTATTGTAGGCCGGGTTATAAGAGTCTGAAAAGACTCAACCCTCCAAAGAGAATGTCACATATGACAATGGAGTGAATGGACTCAGTCTCAGTACACTGTCATCTCTGTGACTACTATTATTATGCTTCAATCTGTTTCAACAATTGGTCATGAACAATGATGTTATTAGTTATAGGTGTTTACAAGACTAAAACTAAAAGTGAAACTAAAATGAATAAGACAAAAACTAAAACTCTGGTGTTTTAGTTTTAGTCGACGAAAACTAAAACTAAAACTAAAATTGGGCCTAAAACTAAAACTAGACTAAAACTAAAATTATTACAGAAAAAACGAAATAAAAACTGAAACTTAAATAGGACCTGGGACTAAAACAACACTATAGAAAATCTATCATGATCTAGATTAAATTTTAAAATCAATTTGTGTTTTGAATTGGTATAACGCAGGTTTTCAACGCCAACTAAAAACCTAATTCACCGCAGCAAAGCGCGGGTAAATTGCTAGTATTGTTATATTTTAAACGTTTTTGGCCGTCCATGAATGACGTCACGCGATTTTGGCAGATTTTTACCCCCCCTTCCCCTCCTCGTCACAAAACTTAGACACCCCCTCCCGCTCTCCAAAATGACGTCACAAAGCTTTCCTTAAAGCTTATTGAAAATTTTACCACGTTTAAATTACATTTCTTTTCATTGAAATATTTATTTAGTGTAAGTCTGCACTCTAATATCGATCGTAACGTCGTAACACATGTGAAGTCATTGAAAATGTAACTAAATTAATTGTAAGCAGTCAAGTTGAACATTTATTTAAAGTAGCGCATTTTATGTGAGTTCGATTTCTTAAACACCACCCCTTGTCTTACAATAACTTACATCGTCACAAATGCGTGACTCTTCTCCGCCCTCACCGCTATAACTGGGGGCTGAACGAGCTATAGCCAGGGACCCCCGACGGTTTTGGGGCCCCCAAACTTTTTATTTTTTATGATAAAACAGTGCAATGTTTGCACCAACCCTTTAAAATATTATAAATTAATAAATCGTATCTATTAAATTATTTAAACTGATCGCTATTAAGACCTACTAATCTTAATAATAATAATATTAATAATCGAAAAACTTGTTTTGAATTGCTCACTAAGAGTACATATTAAAAATAATTATTTATATTTTTAAATTTGAGGATTTTTTATAACAAAACGTGATAACAACTAAATCCTGTTTAGCTGAGTGTACTCCTGCTAGGTTTAAGCTGTGGTTGTCACAGTTGACAAACAGTGCTCTGTGATTTCTGGCACATGATTCTTTCATGGCCATTTTTTTTAGTTTGAAAATCAACATCCACAAATCNTATGACTTGAGAAAGCTGTTCCCGGTGTCCTAGATCGAATTAAAAAGATCGGAGTTAGAGAAAATAGCGTAAAAGGCGCTAATTAATCAAGGACAATGTTGATATTGAGAGGGGGGGGGGGGAAACAGCCATCCTCTAGAAGCCTTGACATTAAAGAGAGCCGGCGTTTCTGGTGTTTCATGTAAAAGAAGTCAACTTGCTTTCACATAGCCCGTGAGAGGGACATCTTCCCTCCCCTTCCCTCCCCCACTTTACTACCTCCACTTTGGAATAGGAGAAGTAAGATTTTTTCTTTTTAATAAAAGTGTCACTGCATGCAGCGAAGAGATGGGAATTAACAATTCTTCAAGCCACTTCTTTTTCTTGTCTTGGTCATTTTTTGATTGCTTTTACTGTTCTCTCTGTCTGCTCTATTAATAGAATCACCTTTATCGCTTAATGCTCGCCTAGTCTCACTCCCAGTTTTTTTTTTTTTAAAAGCCACCAGGAATCATACATTGTGAATGTTTGTTTCATTGATGTATGAGTAGAATGGCGCCCGTTAATGCTCAATGGGGGCGCCAAAATCATGCTTACCAGCTGGTTTGTAAAGAAATTATTTTCGGAGCTCCAAAATTCAATCTAGTATTTGGAATAATTTAGTTTACATCAAAATAAAATTAATTGTAATTCTCATTTTGGCTCCCCCTAACGTGGCGCCCGGGGAATTAGCCCCCCTGCCCCCTCGCTGCGTCACTGGTGCTGTCTGACTCGTCCACGTCCCCAGTCACCGCTGAGCATTCGGTCATCAGATGTGCCACTGTCTCCTTGGACTTTGGACATACCACATAAACGGCAGCCATGTTCCATGTTTTTGTCTAACATGTGCAGGTAATATGCGCAGATAGCAGTTTATTGGACAGTGTTCAGTCCACCTATGCGTAGTGAGGGACTGGTAGCTACGACTGGCAGTTTCTATCGGGGATCTCGCTTGCTCGGTCGCGGCATTTTGTTGTAAAGCACCCTTGTCGTGTTACCATTTTCCCAGCCCGCAAGCCTTTTTTCCATAAAGAAGGCTATATCAATAATCTGACAGTTGAGTCATTGACGATCCATTTGGTTCTGGGCAGCGCCCTGCTGCGCCAACAGCTTTGCCCTTTCCTTTCTAAGGTATTTTTGCGTGCCCTGTAATGTTCTCTAGGACGACTATGCCCACGCGATATCTAGGGTTAACAATCTCAAGTACAACGTTAACAGTTTTCGTCTCTATTGAGCTACGACCCAGAGATTCAAGGGTGAATCTTGAGACGGCGAAGACTACGATTGTTGGAAATTTCATCCATCTACGTAGGCGTAGGAGCGCCTCTTTCACACTCCTGTTGATAGCTACTAGCTTGGCATCCCCACTCGAGGCTAGTCTTAAACATTGGCCATACAGATCAGTGCACCATACCCACTTTGTCCATAGGCATCGATAATTTTACGCGCCTCTTTGTGCTGAAGCTTTACCTGACTATTTTCGTTCACCGTGGCATTGCCAGTGATAAACGTAGATCGGGTGGAGAGAAGCATTTGTGGGGTCCCCTCGCGGGGATCCTTTATATTTCCACATGATATTAGGTAAATTGAATGAAACCTCAAGTTCGTTGACCACATCCACAAATGGTCGTTTCATTCGCAAGCGTTTTATCCACCTGTCTTGCATCTGAAAACAGGGTTCGTTACGATCCATTCTACGGTATCTTTCCACCGTAGTTAGTATTGCATTCTCTCTCCGTACTTTGAGCGGTGCATGTTTGACAAGATTTCTACCCCGACGTTGGGTGTGGTACGTAGCGCCCCAACAAACCAGTCTTAGAGTTTGGTTTTGGACTCTGTCCAGGTCATCGAGCGCGATTCTGCTTGCAAAGGCCTTGACGGGGAGGCTGTTGTCAATGGCGCTTCTCACTTTGCTGTGGTAAGGATCTCTCAGCCTTCTTGCGTCAACACCCCATGCAGTGCTAGCCAGTTTTTTTCACCAGGGACAATGGAGCAGTGATTTTCGCTCGCAATTCACGTATGTGGTTGTACAGCTGAAGTTTTAGGCCCAGTCCCACGCCCAAATACATTTGCTCCTTGTACAGAATTCAGCTTTTCCACTCAGATTTTAAGCACAACATCGTGTTTTAGTGCATTCCTTTCATTTGTGAAAATTGAATGGATTGATTTTTAGTGTTCACTATTAGTTTACAATTTTAGGGTAAATGCTTCGATCTTATCGAGGTCACGCTGTAGTCTGATCTGCAAATTCCGGACGTCCAGACGACCAAGTCATCTGTGAACATCGCGCACTGACTCTTGAAAGACGTTTGAATGTCGCAAAAGTATGCTAGGAGCAACATTCAGTTTAGGGCGGGAGTCCGTCCTCGAGCAGAGCTTCTGCTCGTTCTATTCTCAAAGAACAATTTAATCCAGGCTTGCATTTTGGCTGTGATTTCTAATTGCTGTAGCTTGTACATAAGCCAAGAAAGCCAGACTTTGTCGTAAGAGTTTTCTAGATAGAAAATCATAGCCAATGTGTGGAATCGCAATTGTAGTTGTAGCTCATTCTTGATAGTTTGCACAAGTCGTTCTACCTGGTCCATCGGCTGGAGTCCCTTGTGGAAGCCACCCCGTGTCCCAGGAATATACTTACTCTTTTCAAGAAACCAATAGAGCCTGGCAAACGACGTACCAAGGCCACAATCCACATTTTTGCTGATATGTACTTAGTAATAGTACCAACATCGGTGTCCCCCTCCCCGGAGAGTTTATTTTAAAATTAAGTTTCCGGGGCAGATTTTGTTTTAAAAACAAAGTGGTTGGGGTTAAACCGTTTAAATAAAACGGTCCATGGCATATAATAAACAATTTTTCTATGACTTTATATACTAAGGATAATAAAAAAAATCAATGTTTTGGTTCAAAATATACATACTTCCATTATTGTCACGTCACTGATATGGAGTCACAAACAGTGGCGTAGCAACAGAGGAGCGGGGGGGGGGGTCTTTGTTAGGAGCGGCGAATTGCTTGCCGTTATTTAGATTATAGTATAGAAAATTTAAAAAATTAAGAAGGTGGAGGTTTTCCTCAAAATAAAATAAAAACCAAACAATTTATTAAAAGAAATAAAGGAACTATCCTAAGTATGTGATCGTTTTTATTTTCAAAACTTAAAACACAATATTGATATTAATTCTTCTACTTCTAGAGTCGTTAGTATTATTAGTATGCTAACATGACACTGATCTGCTGGAAACTAAATAGTTTTTTTTTAAATGTTGAAAACCGCTCCCTTTTTTAGAAGCAAAAATTACTGCACCCTATCAATTTCAAACATGAGTCAAGCTAATGTTCCACGCGGCACTTTGTAAGGGCATCAAATTCTTACTTACTTTAAATATTATATGTCTAGAAAATGCACTATTACCAAAGATGAATATTAGAAAAAATTTTACAGGTTCAAAATAAAATAGAATAACACCACGAAAAATAGAGCAATTATAGAATTCCAAAATGCCGTTATTAGAAGATTTTGGTGCGTCTGCAGCATCTGGCTTATCATTGGCAGTACAAGTTCAACAGCCAGACACAACTGAAGCAACTGTTTCGAATTTGATTGTCGCTGACGTTTATTTATTTCGTAAATTGGATATTTGAAGGTATGGCTGGTCCACATGCCATTTCATCTGAGTTGAAATAGCAGCTGATTCGCGGTTGTTGGACCCCTGATAAAAAGTATGAATTTAGAGCTGACAGGGATGGAAACAAAGTTTTTATATTTTTTTTAGATATGCATAGTTATCAGACTATTCAACGTGGCTTGTATACTCAAACATGTTACAAGGTTCAAAGCTCAACCTGGTGAAAAAGCTAGCGTGCACAAAATTGGGCGCTGGAACAAGCACTCTTAGAGCCCTTTTTCTGGGAAGTGTAAGGTCGGCAATAGATTACAGTTACAGTCCAAGTCTTTGCCAGTAGAACGGCATTGGAAAATCTGGGTCGCATCCAAAACCAGTCTCTAAGATTTAACCGTGGCGCTTGCAGAACTACACTTAAAGCTGCTGTGGAAGTCATGGCAAAGGCTGTAGAACCAATAGAAATATGTAGGGAAAATGCAATTGTAACCAATGCAGAAAGGTATAGCAGACTAGACACTAGAGAACCATGTTACCAAAAGCAGAATAAATGGGACGAACTTGGGCAGTTAAAGCGGTCCTCATTTATGCATCAAGTAATGGAACTTGATAGGGTCGTCAAATCCCAACAAATCAGAAGACAAAATATTATTTGGCATCCTTCCGTCTCGCGAGATGATAGTGCATCACCGTTGGGTTGGGTTGCATTTTCTCGAGTGCTGTGCAGTTCTATTCTTGAGTGACGGTAAATAGCAGAATTAGTGATGAGTTTGAAACCTATATTTGGGCCGCCGGCCGCCATGAGAGGGAATTTTAACTATCTATTTTCCCAACTTTCCTCGGGAGCGTGTACTCAATAATTTCCGTAGTTTTTTAATGATTCTACCTATATGGGAAATAGAAGAAATAGTGACTTTCATTTTTATATAGCTCATATTAGATTAAAACCATTTTTGGGACCCCGGCCTCCATAAGTGGGTAATTTAAAATTCTGTTTTGTTAATTATCGTCGCGAGCATGTACTTAAACAATTTCCAAAATTTCATGCTTCTACCCACACGAGAAATAGGAGAATTATTGAATTTCAATAGCTTACATTAGAAGAAAAACGTTTTTTGGGCCCCGGCCCCCATGCGTGTGAATTTCGAAATTCTTTGCCGCTAATTTTCGTTATGAGTTGGTACTTAACTACTTCCCAAAGTTTCATGCCCCTACCAACACGGAAAATTGGAGAATTGGTAATCATCATCATCATTGCATGTCGTCCCATCTGGGGCATATGCCACGAACAAAGACTCTCCAGGCATCCCGGTCCTGTGCCAATCTCTCTAGCTGCACCCACTCTTTTTGGAGTCTCTCTCCAGTTCCCTTCTCCAGGTCATTTTGGGTCGACCTCTTTTTCTCTTGCCCTGGGGGTTCCAAGTGAGGGCTTGTCTCACAATGCTGGATGTAGGCTTTTTGAGGGTGTGGCCAATCCATCTCCATCTGCGCTGACGTATTAGTTCTTCCACTGGCTCTTGTTGTGTACGTTGCCAGAGGTCCTCGTTGGTGATGATATTGGGCCAGCGGATTCGGAGAATTGTTCTGAGACATGTGTTTATAAATGCTTGAAGCTTTTTCGAAACGGTTGCTGTAATCCACTATGTTTCAGCTCCATATAGCAGGACAGGCTTTACTGTGGTGTTGAATATCCTGACCTTGGTCTGGAGGGTCAAGTTGTTGCAACTCCGAACTTTTTTTAGCTGTTTAAATGCTGTTCTTGCTTTGCTAATTCTTACTCTAACATCAGCGTCTGTCCCTCCCTGCATGTCTATGATGCTACCGAGGTATGTAAAGCTACCCACCTCCTCCAGATTTGTTCCTCCAGTGTTATTGGAGTGTTATTTGATGTATTTATTTTAAGGACTTTGCTTTTTCCCTTGCGGATTTTTAGGCCAACACAAGAAGAGAACTGTGCTACATGATTAGTTTTCTCCTACATCTGTTGCTGTGTGTGTGATATTAGGCCCAGATCGTCCGAAAAATCCAGGTCATCAAGTTGTTCACACAGTGTCCACTGGATACAATTTCTCTTCTGCTCTGTAGACATCTTCATTATCAAGTCAATGGTTAGCAAGAATAAGAAAAGCAAAAGCAAACACCCCTGTCTGACTCCAGTCTTTACCCCAAAAGCCTCTGCTGTTTTTTGACCATGAATGATTCCATATGTAAGCCCTTCGTAAGACGTCTTAATTATGTTAGTCAGCATTTGTGGTATACTGTAGTGTCTTAGCAACTTCCACAGGGTTGGTCTGTCAACACTATTGAACGCCTTCTCATAGTCAATGAAGTTGATGTATAATGGTGAGTTCTACTCCAGGGATTGCTCTAATATAATTCACAGTGTGGCAATCTGGTCAGTGTATGATCCATCTTTTTTAAAACCTGCTTGTTGGTCTTTCTATTGCCTCTCTCATTCTGTTTAGCAGCACTATATTAAATACTTTGCTTGGCATGGATAGCAGTGTTATTCCTCTATAGTTGGAGCATTAGCTAAGATCACCTTTCTTTGGGTGCTTAAGTAGGTGTCCTTCTTTCCACTCTGTTGTAATCTGTTCTTCCTCCCATATTATCTTTAAAAGAATTTGCAGCATTTCAGAGCTAGTCGTAAAATCTGCTATCAAAGCTTCTGTGGATCTAGTATCTGGACCTGCCGCTTTGCCTTTCGTTAGTTGTTTAATTGCTCTGCTTATCTCTCGTTTTGTGGGTGTGCTGCAATCTATTTCTAGTTCTTGTTCCGCTGGCTCAATGTTGAGTGTGTATTGTGGGCCTGGTCGGTTGAGGAGTTCTTCAAAATACTCTATCCACCTTTTTTCTGAACCTCTTCATCAGGTTTTGATTTCCCATCTTTAGTTTTAGCATGTCTCTCTGGATTTGTGAATTTTCCTGATAGCTTTTTTATTGTGCTGAATAGTTCTCTTGTGTTACCATGATACGCTGCCTCTTCTGCTTCAAGAGCTAATCCTTCCATGTAGTTCTTTTTACCTGACTTGATGCTGCGTTTAACTTTAATTTTAAGTCAAAACGACATGGAATATTTTTTTTACTTTTTCATGTCTTTAATTGATTAATTTGTTTATTATTATTATTATTTTATTTTTTTTATGGAGGGGGGTGCATTTGATAAAATGATATACGTTTTAAGTTTGATATAATTTGTTCTAGCACCCCTGTCCATTCTAGATATAATGATAAATGTGCCTATTTAAAATTAGTCAAAGTATTAATTAACTTTATTGAATGCAATTCTTGACATCGCAATGCGAGTAAGGACAAAACAACTTTTATTCTTAGCTAAGTTTTTAATGCATTGATTTTAAATGTTACAGAAAGGATATTTGAGTACTGTCAAGTCAGTGGATTAAGATTATTGTCACTCGTGTCAATATAAATGTAATGGATTTAGGTATCTTTGTATAGTACGTAGGTAAGAAATCTACAAATTTTAAAAGATATATTTTCTGGATGGAGCCGGTTCAATAGTTGGCATGGGTTCCAGGCTTACTCGTACACACAGTGGCGTAGCCAGAGGGGGCGGTGGGCGGCGGTCCGCCCTGGGAGGCACACATTTTAGGGCGGCATTTTTGGGCAGTTAAAAAGTACGGCCATTTCCCACAACCGCCCTTTAATTTTTTGAAGAGGTAAAATAATGGTGAAACAAAATTATTAATTATTTCGAGTCTTAATAAACGGCTCACACATTTGTTTGATTACATAATGGTTGATATAACTAACGCAAACTCGATAAAAAAATTAACTTCGCTTAACAAAGGTATCGATTTGTTTAGAAAATCCATCTGTATAAGTAAAATTATACGAAAACTGCACACAAAAACACCTCGTCCCTGGGACGAAAAATATGTGCTATTAATATGGAAACGGCAGTTTTTTGTGTGGAATTTCCACATTCGTTGAATAATTCGCGAATATATGACATGGTTGTTCAATCTTGCAAACTTGTGTTTTACTTGCAAGTAGTAATTTATGTTACTTTTCAGTTTTCATAATAGTATTGTAAGGGAAGGGAATTATTAAATTTATTTCGTTGTTATTGCATTAAAGTACCATAAATTAAAATACGGTTATTTATTAAAATGTTATACATATCCAATTAAAGTAATTTATGTTACTTTTCAGTTTTCATAATAGTATTGTAAGGGAAGGGAATTATTAAATTTATTTCGTTGTTATTGCATTTAAGTACCATAAATTAAAATACGGTTATTTATTAAAATGTTATACCTATCCAATTAAAGTAATGTTCAAATTTGAATTATGACCAGAATATGAAAATACAAATTTCTCCGTAAATTAACAACGCAATAGGCATAAATAATTAAAATTGACATCTGTTGAAGTAACTAATAAAACGAGATCAGATGCTGGAATTCTACTTGATTTTATGCAAATTTTTCATTTGTATGTTTTATGCTATAATCTCAATTTAATTATTTTTTTTAAATTTCTTTTTCTTTTTTTCCGTTTGTTTATTTAAATTTTAAGAATATTTTTTAAATTAAAAAAAAAAAATATAAACCTATTTCATGAAAAAAAAAGTGATTTCCTAATAGAAAACGATGTTAGATCTATATCATCCAAAACAGTTTGTGAAGAAATATGAGTGTTGAAAATTTAGAAGACGTGGTTATATCTTTTGAATAAGAAGTGTAACGGGAATTGTTTTTATCAATGGATTGAATTTAAAAGAAAAAAAACAACGCTTTCATAAAGGGCTTATGCTTGTTAGAAAATATTCGCATATAATACCATGTAATCTACTAAATGAAGAATTAGCACATCAAATAAATTACTGTTTTTACATTGACAAAGAAAATTTCAATATTGAAACAAACATGATCCCAGTTTTTATACCTGTTCCTACACTACTAGGAAAGGCAATACGTTAGAAATACAAGGGTAAAGACCTTTGTATCAATTAAAGTGTATTCAATGGTATAGATTGGAAATGTATGCACCCAAAAGAAACAATTGTAATTTTGCTAATAATTTTCTCAACAATTACAATCAGTGTTGTTAGTTGAGAAAGGAGCTTCTCGAAACTGAAGTCAATAATTAATGTCTTCATTCCACTATGAGTTACTTAATTTCTTATTGACCATAGAACAAGATATTACAAATAATTTGAAATTTTAACAGCATAATACAAGATTTTTTTTACTATGAAATCACGTCAAAACGGGAAAAGAATGCACCGGTACTTGGTGAAATTGAAAAATTCCTGCCGGTCGTAAATTACGAAAAAGTTTTAGAAGCACTGTCCATTTATTTAATGTCGTTTTACATAGCTTCACACGTGTTAAAAATACACTGGAGACCTACTTTAAACAAATACTAAATGACAAAGTAAGTGATTTGAAACATACTAATTTTAAAATGGAAATATTTTTTTTTAGGGTTGGGGGGGGGGGGGGGGNCAAAGCTTCGTGACGTATTTTTGGAAGGGGGAAATGGGACTTTATGTGACGACGCATGACGAGGGGGGGAAGGGGTAAAAAATCGGCCAAAATTGCGTGACATCATTTATGGACGGCCCCATATGTGATTTTCAATTTTTATAGAGCACATGTAAGGAAAAAAAATGTTTTAAATAATTCTTTTTTCGCCAGTTTTCGTAGTGGGAGGGTACCCAACGGTTCATACTTCTACTTACACGGAAAAAGTTCGGAGAATTAGTGATGAGTCAGTGAGGGCATTGGCTTTTATTAGCATAGATTTCAAGGTTTTTGGCATGTGGGGACCTGGGAAAAGACATCAGGCACGAGGTAATTAGTGGCGTAGCTAGAGCTTGTGCCGCCCGGGGCGGTCTCCAATATGCCGCCCTTTTAGGAGAAGCCCATAAATGACGTCACGCACCGAGGGGGCGCGGAGTGGAGTCACACATTTGACGTCATTCAAAACGAGCATCTTTAAATACAAGTTCCACTTAAATATATGATTACCGACACTTTGTTCAATGACGTTTTACGTGGTTTCACACGTGATACGATATTAGAGTGCAGCCTTAAATTAAAAACATATTTAAATGACCAAAAATAAAAAAAACAGGTTTATAAAAATGCTGATTTTCAAAAAGAAAATACTGCTTGTATGTGTGTGTGTGGGGGGGGGGGGGGGATTTTCGTCACGACACATTGAGGAAATATTTGTTTTGTGACGCCGTGAGACGAAAAGGCAGAGGGAGAAAAATCAGCCGAAATCACGTGGTGTCATTTATGGGCGGCCCTTTAGTCAATCATATGACGATTTTCATAAATTAATAAACATGAATAAATAATTGTAATTGAAACAAAGTAAATTGTAAAAGAGGGGAACAATTTTACCATTGCATACCCTATTTATGTAAACAGTAATAAAAGAGGCCGCACAAGATGATATACCTAAAAATACACATTTTAAAAATACAAGATAATTGTTTTGAAGACCCCAAGAATGTTATAAGGGTCGCAGGTGCCCCCCTTCCCCAAATGATACCAAAGATATTCCAGATTTACATTAAAAAACATTAACAATTAATATGCTTTTATTTTTTATTTATAAACATATGATTTTTTAAAATATAAAGATGACATTGTATACATCAGTATGTAAACATATTTGTTTATTATTTATAATTTATACATGTACTTACTTACCTAACTTACATAGTAGAAAAATCGTGTATTATGTTATCAAATTTAAATTATTTGTACTATCTTGTTCTATGGACAATATTGCAAGATTTTTTAGTCTTAAATCACTTATTGTGGAGCGAATATAATTTTCTTTTTCAATTTCAGTTTTCACAAGCTTCTTTCACAAGTAGACACACTGATAGCAATTGTTGAAAAATTCTTAGCAAAGTTATAATGTTGGGAAAGGAATTTTCCAATATTTACTTTGAATATTTTTTTTAATAGATCAAGGGGGGCATTCCCCACCCCCCTCCGTTTTTTAACACAACGCCTCTTCTTGAATTGTAAGTACAACCAGGGCTGGCCCTAGGCTCCTGCAATATATGCGGTTGCAGTGGGCCCCTCGCTGTCATAGGCCCAACATATCTTAATTTTCACTTATTATCCTTATTTTTACCTTATCCCTACCCAAACTGGGCCCCACGCACACAAAGCTGCATGTTGCCCCGCAATTGCTAAGACCGGCCCAGTGTACTGCCATAAAAACGAGGATCCCTTTTTCAATCTCCAACAATTAATTCTTTGTCAATGTAAATAAAGAAATTTATTTGATGTTCAAATTCTTCATTTAGTAGGCTAGATGGTATTATACATGAATATTTTCTTGCAAGGACAAGTAATTAATCACCGCGCTCTTTTATTTTCTTTTATAATTAAATCTATGGGTAAACACATTGCTCGTTGCTCTTCTTGCTCTAAAGATAGAACCACGTCTTCTGAATTTTCCCCTTTTAAATTTTTCTCCTTCTAACTCGGTGTTCCATGGGTACCTCCAACTCTCTGTAACAGCCTTCAATATTAGCAAATATCTTTGTTCCATGAAATGGGTTTGCATAGTTTGCATTCATTTAAAAAAGACGTGTTCCCATAAATTGAGCTACCATAGAAAAGATAAAGATTGCATTGAAATAGGAAAAATCTAGCATCTGATCTTGTTTTACTAGTTATTTTAGATGTCAACTTGTCAAGATGCTTGAAATTTTTAAGTATGCCTTTTTCGGAATTATTTATGTTATTGTGATGTTTATTTACGGGGAAATGAATAACTGTTCATTTTTAATGAATAACCGTATTTTAATGAAAAAACACAAGCTATTCGTGCTTTTTTAATGCAATGAAAACAAAGTAAATTTAATTTTTAATAAGTTACCTCACAATAATTTTATAAAACCTGAAACAGTAGTATAATTTATTACTTTTAAGTTAAACACAATATTTGAAGCGCCATGTCATGTAGGTTCTTGTTATCGCATCATGCTTCGCATGTAAATATTCAATGCAAAAATTTCATTGCGATATAAATAGTACATATTTTCGGACCAGCGCTGATGTGTATTTGTCCCCCACCAGTTTTCTTACTTAAGTGCCATCTGTGACGTATATAGCTTAATTTTCCAAATAAATCGTTTCCTTTTTTGAGCGATTAAAATTTTTTAACGGGTTTGCGTTAGTTCTAACAACCACTATGTAATCAAACAAATGTTGCACAAATCCGTTAATTAAAACTCAAAATTTAGATTATTTTTGTTTCACCATGGTTTTACTCCTTCAAAAGAAAAGGGGCGGTTTTTGGAAATGGCTTTAATTTTCAAATGCTCACAATGCCGCCCTTTGTATGAGTGCCGCCTGGGGCGAACCGCCCCAAACGCCCCCTCCCTAGCTACGCCAATGCACGTACCTTGTTGTCAGGGGCCCAAACCTATGGTCCTTTATCAAATCTAAAAAAATGGAGCCTTCAGGTATTGCCACACTAAAAGCCTCAAATAATAAAACCTATAATGATAATGAAACTAAAGCTAATATCATTAACAAATATTTTGCATCATCATTTTCTGCCTCAGGCGACAAGGAAATTTCAATAAATTTAAATAAATTGGAAGAAATAGGTAACATAACTGTAGATGAGATAGGTATACATTCACTCCTAAAAAACTTTAAAATAAACAAAGCTACTGGCCCTGATGAATTACCTACCAGAATATTAAAAGAATTAAGCAATGAACTGTCCCCAATCCTTGTATCTTTATCTTATCTTAGATATATAGACGCTCCTTCTATGCAGAAGATAATTGCGTCCACAGACCATGAGAGATGATCTGTTGGCAAGTGATGCAGCGGTCACAGGCCACGGCTATAGGGGTTCCACGCATTACCCCAGCCGCCTAACTATTGTCTAGTTAGGTACCCATTTGGAGCTGGGTGACTCGGGGACTCCTCAGGCCGCGAGAACAAATCCTCACCTTCATGTGGATTCGAACCCGTGACCATCGGTATGACGGTCGAGAGCGCTACCTCTCGACCACCACGTAGTTCTTTTTCAAGCCTCTCTAAACCAGGGTAAAGTGCCACAGGATTGGAAATTAGCCAATGTAACGCCACTCTTTAAGAAAGGTGATAAGTCCGACCCTGGTAATTACAGACCTGTATCACTTACTAGTATCACATGTAAATTACTGGAACACATAATATATAGAAGAATAGTTAACCATCTTGACAAATATAATGCCCTATGCCCTCCCCAACATGGCTTTAGAAAGAACAGATCATGTGAAACACAATTGATAGGGCTAATAGATGATCTATCAAAAGGTTTAGATAATAATGATCAAATAGATACAATATTACTAGACTTCTCAAAAGCATTCGACAAAGTTCACCACCCTAGTTTACTCAAAAAACTTAAATACTTTGGAATCTCAGGTCCCTTACATCACTGGATCCAAGATTTCCTATTGGGTAGGGAGCAAACTGTAATAATTAATGGATCTAAATCTACTCCAATAAAGGTTAACTTAGGAGTTCCACAAGGAACTGTCCTATGTCCTTTACTATTTTTAATTTATATAAATGACTTACCCAACAATATCTCAACAGGAACTAAAGTTAGGTTATTTGCTGATGATTGTATAAACTATAGAACAATCAAGTCAGAACAAGATAGCAAAATTTTACAAAAAGACTTAGATGAATTAATAAAATGGAAAACTAACTGGAGTATGTCCTTCCACCCAGAAAAATGTCAATTGCTAAGAGTAACAAAGAAAAAGAAACAAATAAATTCAAAATATTTCATTCATGGAAAAGAACTAACCCAAACTAAAGATGCGAAATACTTAGGAGTCATAATAAATGAGAAACTATCTTGGAATCCCCATGTCAATGAAGTTATTAAAAAATCAAACAAAACCTTAGGCTTTATAAAAAGAAACTTTTACAAATGTAACAAAGATATAAAACTAAAATGCTACCTCACCCTGACGAGACCTATACTAGAATATGCATCTTCTGTATGGGAACCATCCACCAAAGAAAATATTGATAAGTTAGAACAAATCCAAAAAAGAGCTGCCAGATTCATTACTGGAGAATATTCAAAACTGACAAGAGTAACACCGTTAGTTAAATCATTAAACCTTGAAACACTAGAGGATAGAAGAACCAAGAGTAAATTAGTAATTATACATAAGGCAATTAATTCTAATTTAGAAATACAACACAAAGATAACCTAATACAACCCTCAAATAGACAAAGTTAAAAACACCTTTCTTATTCCATATGCAAGAACAAACACTTACAAGTTTTCTTTCTTTCCGTCCGGTATTCGGGCGTGGAATGGTTTGCCTGAGGAAACCAGGAAAGCCACCACTTTATCATCTTTTAAAACTCTAGTAAGAATACAGGACTAAACACAAACTATAGAAATACGTAGGACGCAATAATCTTCTGTACATAAGGAGCGTCTGTAACATATAAGATAAGATAAACAAATCTTGCTTTGGTCATGTTTGTACGTACAGATTAAAATGAGGGGTTGTTATAAGTGTGAGGGTCCATAATAATAACGTCCAGTTCTCAGAATTAGACACGAGACCTCAAACCAAAATCGAAATGACAAGGGTAATGAGTAATGCTAGAATCCATTACCGCGTGTAATCAATGTGAATATGTTAGGTGGGAAAACATTTGAGAAGAAATGTGTGTTCTTCATAAGACGAAGTTAATGTAGAAATTCATGCGAGATTTCGGCAGTTACAAACTTTGGAAAACATTTTTAATTTTTTTATATTTTTTTTACAAAATTCCCTTCTTTCCGTCCGGTATTCGGGTGTGGAATTGGTTGCCTGAAGATACCAGGAAAGCCAACACTTTATCATCAATTAGAACTCTATTAAGAATACAGGACTAAACACAAACCATAGAAATACGTAGGACGCAATAATCTTCTGTACAGAAGGATCGTCTGTTACAAATAAGATAGATAATATATATCGGACTTTGAAAATTTTCAAATTGTCAAGCAAGGACTATTTTACTTCACGGGTTTAAAAAATGCATTAATGAATTTCATCCAACTTAAATTTGAATTATTAAATTTTATTAAGATATTTACTAATTTAGGCTCGGAGTTACTCTGCCTAATACAATATTATTAATTTAATAATTGCTTTCAACTGTCATCAATAATCATGCAAGCTGTAAGATAAAAAAAAAGTTAATTCACGACCAATAATGAATATACGAGTATTGACTATTATTGTACAGCTCTTTTGGCTAATGAGTGTGGTATGGCAGACGAATTTGACAAATTAATTTTATAAAACGGATGAGTCTTCAAGCAATTCAGATGCTTATGACTAAATAGTTGTTTCTAGCCAAATTTTGAGTGTAAAGTATACCCTATGCCGTATGTTATACTTATTAAAGTTAAAGTGACCAAAATAGTAAAGTATGGAATGAGATGCATAAGGCATAAGAATATTTTAAGTTTAATCACACTCAGATCTCGTTCGAAATCACTCATTTAACTCATTTTCTTATTAAATAGTGAATTTTTTTAGTGGCGTTTTCCATTTAGAAATCAATCCATTTGGGCCCAGGGTGACAGGGTGGGGCACTTTAAGCCTCTAGATTAAAGTCTAGTAATTTGGATATTAAACTAGTAAAACTACCCCAAACGGCAGTTAATAAATTGATAATTAAAAGTTAAAAGTGCGAAAGATACTATTTACGTTTTCAATTTTAAAAGGTGGATCAAAATCAAGAAATGAATCAATTGTTCTAATCTCCGTCAAATTCAAATGTTGACGAACTTTCTACTATGGCACCGTCATGTCGTACTCATTGACTAATTAATGTGGTTGGAATTATGTAGACATAGACTTACTATCGTAGAGCTGAAAAAACAGTGTGTTCAAAGCTGCACTATGCATAACATCCATTTTGTGTGTGCCATACTTAGCGTGGTAACCGTTAACTGCTGCGCTCCGACGGCTCGTCTGTCAACATTTAATTTAAATTGTCAACAATGACTATACTAAGTTTTTTTTTACTATACTATCAAGTGTCAGTGTCAGATATATGGGAAGCTTAATTAGTAATTACTTATTAATTAGGTAAACCTGCAGTTTCTACAGCAAAAGTTGAGCGCACTAGTGACTTGTTATCTTTTCTTAGATGTAAAGACGGCGCTCCTTCACCTTCTAATTCTATGCAGAAGATAATTGAACAGCAGGCAACCCGCGTGGATGTGGCTGGTGCTACGACATGTCGTTACGCCAGCAGCATCAGTGCGGGTTGTCTGCCGTTACGACAAGTTACGACATGTCGTAAACAATTTTCTGTATTTCAATTATGCCATTAACTGATACTTAAATACTGTCGTAGCGGCAGACGACCCGGTCGGATGTTGCTAGCGTTACGACATGTCGTAGCGCTAGTCAGGAAACTAGTGCTACGACATGTCGTAACAGCAGACGCTCCGGTCGGATGTTGCTAGCGTTACGACAAGATAGTCGTAACAGCAGACGAACCTGTCGGATGTTGCTAGTGTTATGACATGTCGTAGCGCTAGTCAGGAAACTAGTGCTACGACATACGCAACTTCTGCTACGACTAGTTTTAGTCACTCTTTGCAGTAAACACCTGAAAAGAATTAAATCTTAAACTCTTCTTTACATGTATACGCATAAATTATTTAAATAGATTTAATTTTAATATTGGTCAACCAATTATAAATATATTAGCCGATTTTGCTATACTATAGTATACTTGAGTAAGTGATGCCGATGCATTAAAATTTAGTATACCGTAAAGCCAAAGTCTAAAGCCGTAAATGAAAATCCTCAAGCAACTGATTCACGCACAATCGCAAGAATGTAGGCCTGACATGTCGTAACGCTAGCAACATCCGACTGGGTCATCTGCTGTTACGACATGTCATAGCACTAGTTTCCTGACTAGCTCTATGACATGTCGTAACGCTAGCAACATCCGACCGGGTCATCTGCTGCTACGACAAAATTGTTGTAGCGCTAGCCACATCCTATTAGTTAAGCATATTGGACTTCATTTAAATTTTTGACAAAGTACCTACAACAGACCATGAGAGATAATCTGTTGGCAAGTGATGCCCCGGTCACAGGCCACAGCTGTAAGTATAAGGGTTCCACGCATTACCCAGCCGCCTAACTATTGTCTAGTTAGGTACCAATTCAGAGCTGGGTGACTTGGGGACTCCTAAGGCCCCAGGAAGAAATCCTCGCCTTCTCGTGGATTCGAACTCGTGACCATCTGTATGCCAGTCGAGCGCGCTACCACTTGACCACCACGAACCAAATTGTTACTTCATTATCACCAACTTTCTTCATTATTTATCTTTTAAGAACATGAATATAGATGAATAAGTATAATACTTTTTTAAAAGGATGTTGCTATCATTACGACATGTCATAACTAGGGTTCAAAGTCACGTTACATTACACGTTAATTACGGTAAATTACGCTTAATTTACGGTAATGTAATTTTGGAAAATTAAGCGTAAATTACGGTGAATTAAAAAATGCATATTTGACTGCAAATTTTAGATGTTTCTGTCGCAATTCGTTGTGTTTAACAGTGGTGATTATTTAATTCCGGTGATTAGTAGTAAGGTTGTTAAGAACGCTCGTTTTGAGGACCGGCTAACCGCTAAAAAAAAGACCGGTTAATCGGTTAACCGTTCGTCCTTATATCCCTTATGTTTTGAGAACTCACAAGAGAATGTTGTTGCCTGGCGTCGTCTGATGGCATCAAAGCCTGCATCTCTTGCTTGCGTTCAGCTCTTTCCTCATTGCCCTCAATTCAATGCATTAAAAAAAAAAATCCAAAGAATTAATTAAACAGTGATGGTTAATTGCCTTTTTTAATATTTTATTTTGAGGACTCTTAGTTCACCTGTCTAAATGATAGGACCGGTTCAATCATTCGTTAAAGTTAGCGAGGTATTTTTCATTAGTTTAAAAAACCAAAGCATCGCCCCGTCCGTTGTGACGTCATGTTTACCTCTCTTGTGTGTGATGCCGGTCAGCTCAGTCAAATCGCGTATTAAAATTAATAATAAAATTATAAAGCTATGGAGTAAAAAATGATGATAAAATGGAATTTATTATAAAAAAACTTATTTTTCAATCGTCAACTCACCAGAATAATTGAATTTTGCGGCGCACCCGTTTTTTCTGTTCAAGTAGGGTTTGAGCCACACTCACCGTACTATTAGTGTGGTAATCTAATGCCTTTGACTAGCAGAAAACTGTCACTAAAAAACCGAACTCAACTTTGTGGGCATATTAATCGCCGGTATCTTTGCTATGTCTTTCAAATACCTATCAATATATAGAAACAGCCTCGGCCTTGACCGTTGTTGACATCAAATGCGCACTGTGTTAGCTCTCGTACATTCTTTTGCTGAGTTCGGCACCCGCGGTGGCCATATTTCGCAGCGCATTGCACCCGTCCCGCGTCGACCGTATTAGATGGCCGCTGCTGATGCAGTACTTGACACAATACGTGGCCGATGCGGACGACGGGCAAATTAGTATGACCGGTAAATTACAAGTAATAACATTTGAAAACATTATTAAAAATACACCTACTAGCAATCAGTGAGCGTGAGCAACAAAAGGAACATAAATTTTCAAGTTCTTCTTCTTCCTTCTCAATATTGAATATTGATTTTGCGTGCCACGAGTTTTGCGCCAATTGGCCCGTGGTCTCCGACTTCAGCCTGCTGTAATTCTGGATTTTCTTCCATAGCCTTTGGTCAGCCAAGACCATCTGCAAGGCAGCAGTTGTTTTTTTGGCAAGTGATGCAGCGTTCGCATGCCACGGCTAAGGGTTCCACACATTACCCCGCCGCTTTTCACCCATTTGGATTTGGGTGGAACTCGGGGACGCCCTAGGCCCCGGGAACAAGTCCATGGCTTCCCATGGATTCGAATTCGGGACCATCGGAATGATTAATTTTCAAGTAATAGGGCATTAATGGCACGCGTAATTTTGGCACCCTAGTCGTAGCGCTAGCCAGGAAACTAGTGCTACAACATGTCGTAGCAGCAGACGATTTGTCGGGGTGTTCAGGGGTGCCACCGTTCCAAAAGTAGTTTTAGTTGAGACATTTCTAAGCGAACTCAACTCAACAGTAATATTTATGAAAGTAAGTTTAAGAAAAGAAAATGAAAAACTCCTACTTCCATGTTAGTATTTATAAACTGTACAACAGTCATCCAAAAGCACACTTCTAACGTAATTCGTGATAAATTAAATTATTTCTTTTGAAAAATGTGATGTCAAGCACAAAATTCCGACCCCAAAGGAGTGCGTGCGATCCATTCAATTATTTTGTTTAATTATGAGTTTTTCCTTATATTTTTGATGCGCGATTGTGCGACAATAAGATGAGAGCAATGGCACCAGTCTTATTTATAGTCTGCACCTCACTTAATAGGGTTTCCGAGTGTTATAATTTCCCCCCCTTCTTTAAAACTCAGAATCCAAATTTGAAAACTAAACTTGCAATATCTGGAAAATCCTGGAAGAGCAAGAAAAAAAACCCTCTTGAATCCGGAAAGAGAAAAATTAAAAATTCGAAAATCCGGAAAATAAAAATATTTAGCTTCGCGAATCCTGATTTCTGGGATAAACCGGAACGGTGGCACCCCTGAACACCCCGTCAAATCGTCGGCTGCTACAACATGTGTAGCACTAGTTTCCTGGCTAGCGCTATGACTAGGGTGCCAAAATTACACTCCCATATCCAGCACCGAACCTCACTGTGAGGTCAAGCCCATCCTTACGTTTTTACTAAAGGTTCCGTTTGCTTTTGTTTGGCGTTAGCGCGGTGGTTATTAGTTATGGACCGCAGTCACTTCCGCCACCCTACTCATCTCCCAGGCCACGCAGAGGCCAACCACTGCTGGGAAACATAGTCACCTGTTGTTAGTTCAGTTAAATTTGAGCTGTTAACTGTTTCTTCATAATAATGGAAAGGAGCATATAAAAAAATTATTTTAAAAAAAAATAAACACCTTAAGTCCTCACGACTTATGTTTAACTAGATTAGCATTTAGTGCCCCCAGCTTTCCCCCACTCCGCTACATTAAAAAAATGTGAAATAATTAAATGTCATTCATATATTTGACCACTAAAAAATTAGAGAGAGAGAAATATATTTAGATTAATGAACTACCAATAATCTTATAAAATTGTATGTGTTAAAAGTTGTGAATTTTTTGAATTTGTATGCACATTTCAATTTGTTTCATTTATACATTTTTCAGATATTTTTACATGATCAAGATTCCTGTAGTCTAGAAGTATTGTCTTGTGACTTTTTGATGCAATATTAGTGTACATTCAACAGTTAATCAACTTAGTGGTATCGACTATGGAGACAGATGATGTTAACCCACCGTCAGAAACAGATACAGACTTCCATCAAGTCCTTAAAAAGGAAATATGTGATGATGTCAACCCCAGGATGTGTTGTGACAGTTTTGTCACTATGACAGAGGAAGAGTCTTTCTTAAATAAAGCCATAAAGAAAGAAATGTATAATGTTGTTGATACAGGAGATGTCAAAATTGAACTCACAACAGAATGTCTGGAGGTTCAGGAATTCATTACAAGTTCAAATACAGAATGTGTTGTCATGAATATTTCACAAAAGTTAAAAGAACAGCAATTGGCCTGCTTTCAAAGGAGTGTTAATAATGATTCTGAAGCTTTTGGTACTAAATTTGACAGAGTTCGTGACACAATAACATACAGAGTAGATAAAGGCTCTGCTACTTTGTTTAAAAGTTCACATTCAACTGTACACAAGAGAATCAACACAAGTGATGAATACTTGAAATGTGCTATTTGTGCTGCTACATTTGCTGCTGAATCTGATATAACTGGACTCAGTGGTACACATGCTGGAGAGCAACATCTTAGAAGTGATATTTATTCTGCTACACTTGCTACAGGGTCTAAAATTTGTGCTGCCACATTCGCTACTAGTTCTGATTTAAGCCATCACAAAAAAACTCATACTGGAGAGAAACATTACACATGTGTCAATTGTTCTGCTGCTTTTTCATGTACTCAACACATTAGA
>MUZC01002038.1:1060-21215 GCA_002072015.1 Radix auricularia | reverse complement strand
TTAATGTTAAGCTTACATGCTATTAATGTTAAGCTTACATGCTGTCTTTGACATGTCATGGTGTAATCCAACTGGTCAGTGTATGTGATGGCACACACCTGGGGATGATTCGTATCATTATATCAGAATATAAACATTAAAAATAAACAAAGAATGATACGCACTAGACTTACATACTAAAAAATAAATAGTTAAATTACAAAAAGTGATGCGCCTTTGACTTCAATTCTTAAAGTGAAATAGTTAAATAGAGCTTATCTATTATTGAAACAAAACATTTTGGAACAGTGGTTCCCAAAGTGGTCCCTACGGACCCCCAGGGGTCCGCGGAACCGTTCAGGAGGTCCGTGGACAAATAAAATTGATTTGGGGGTCCCTGAACAACGTCAGGGGGTCCGCGGAAGGTTTTAAATTAGTAAAAAAAAAATATTATTTTTTAAAAAATTTTTATTTATTATTTCGGAAATAAAAATAAAGAACAATGTAATACTGTTGTCGAAAATTTAAGTCATGAGTAAAATAAAATTGTTTGATCTCAGAACAGACAAAGAACTACGCTATTGTAACAGCTGTAACCAATCAAAATGCTTGGCTAATTGAAAGTCTTGTCAAGTTTCATGCGTGAGAAAGGCAGAGACACACTATGTAGGTTATAAAAATACAATCTTTAAGCGGAAATGACGATGATTGCAGGGTTGGGTAAATTGTGACATGTCGGTAAGGTATATTTATCCAAGGCAGGAGGAATCAAGCTTTACATTGATACCACATTTGATATGATTGGACGATTCTAAATACATGAATCAGGGCAGCAAAAATCCTAATATATTGATACATAGAAATTTCACCCGCATCCACCTTTTTTTTTATTTTCAAAGTTTTAGATGGCACAGTGAGACAATAAAAAAAATTTATGCTGCTAAATGCATAACTTGCCTAATATAAACCAGTAAATAATTTATTACTGATGTGTCTTCTGTGTAATCAAACTTTGTGGAATGAGTCTATGAAACCTTCCAAGCATGAGGAACATTTAATGAAACTCCTTAGTGATAAAAATGATAACGATTTAATGTATTTTGAAGCAGTCCAAGAAACATATTTGAAAACACCATCACTTCAACAACTCATAAGGACAGCATCTAAGCAAGATGACTAAATGACGATGGACTGCGTGCGTACTACAATATTTCTTTATTGATTGCAAAGTCTGGAAATCCCAACACGATTAGTGAAGAACTTATTTTAGCAGCTGTAAGTGAGGTGATAAACACTGATATGCACAAATCACAACATCACAAAAACAATTCCACTGACCAATAATTCAGTCCAAAGAAGGATTAGCAAAATGGCTAAGTGTTATGAAAATTCTTTATGTTTAGTACTTAGAAAACGTCTGAATTTTCTCTACAACTTGACGAATCAACTTTACCAGGAAATGAGGCTTTACTTTTAGCTTGTGTAAAACTTTGTAAGATCAACTTTGCCAAGACCTGTTGATTGCTAAATGCTTGGAAACAGATATGAACGGTGTGGCGTTCTTTACTGAATTAAAAGAGATCTTTCAATGAAAAAACGATACCCTTGACTAGAATCATTTCTGTTGCTACTGACGGTGCCCCGGCAATTGTAGGAAGATACCGAGGCTTTCTGACACACTTAAAACAAGCTGTACCAGATTTATGTTCAGTACATTGTGTCATTCATCGACATAATTTAGTTGCAAAAATCTTAGTGAACTTTTTCTAGGATCACTAGATTATATCATTAGAGCAGTTAATAAAATAAAAAGGAATGCTTTCAATGAGATATTATTTGCTAAACTTTGTTTGGAAAATGATGAAGACTATAATCGTTTACTACTTCACACAGAAAAACATTTGTTAGCTAAAAGTTTATGTTTAAATCGATTTTATGCTCTCTTATTCAGTGCTGGAATTCCTGGAAGGCAAAGACAATGTATTTGAGACAAAATTTAATTAACTCAAAAAATGACATAGCCCATATGACATATTTGTTTGCAAAATTTAAAGAAACTAATTGGAAACTACAAGGTGACCAATTAAATTTAATCAAACTAAAAGCGTAATATCTGCGTTTGTTGCAAAACTTTTTTTTGTTTGTTTAAACAAAACTTGGGAGGAAGAGAATGGTCTCAGATTCAAAATCTCTCGAAATTGCAAAGAGAAATGAAGATTTGTTTGCCTACTGTCAACACTTAGCGGTTCTTTATGCAGACCTGAACCAAAGATTTGAAGACATTCTTCACTTGGATATTCCCGACTGGGTGTTGAACCCTTTGGCTCGGAGACAAACTCAGATTCCAGACATAGATGAATCAATGCTAATACAGGAGCAGCTTATTGAATTATCAACACATGAGGAACTTAATTAAACCAATTTTTGAACAAGGATACCACAAATTCTTGTGACAAAAAGAGATCCCAAATGTATTTCCTGCATTATGGGTTATTGTTAAAAAGTTGTTGACTACTTTCCTGACTTCCTATTTGGTAGAACGTGGATTCAGTGCAGTTATGAACCTCGTCACAAACAAAAGAAACCTGGCTAGATATTAGTGCTCATGCGGATTTGCCTTTGCTACTCACTAACATTTAGCTGTTCATAAATCTCGTCAAGTTCATCCCAGTCTTTAAAAAAACAACAACTTTAAGTTAAGTTTAAATAAATAATTCTCCAACAAAATATTGTATTTTAAATCAGTTAATTCGTATGCTATACATTTATATAGCGTTTTCACTTGGGGGTCCGTGGGCAAGTTTTGACTATAAAAGGGGTCCACGGGCAAAAAAAGTTTGGGAACCACTGTTTTGGAAGAAAGGGAGAGACAATTCAAATAGGGGAAAACAGCAAAATTAAAAGTAAAGATGAAAAATAAAACAGCACAAATAAACCTAGTGTGTATATATTGTTTTCTTTTATGTTTGATGATATTTGTTAGAAATGAAGCTTTAAAACTTGGGCTGTAGAAATAAACGATTAATTCCTCGATTAATCTGTAAAAATTTTACTCGATTAAAATTATTTTAATCAATAAAATAGCGATTAAATTGAAGAGATAGTTTTAAATAATTTTTCCGATTTATTAATAATTGATTAATTATTAATAATTATAATAGTTTTCCTTTTTAGGGCTGTGGAAATTAACGATTAATTTCTCGATTAATCGGTAAAATGACGTCATACATCTTTTCGGCTTTAATAAAAAAAATTATCGATTAATTATTCGGTAATTTTTCAAAAGTTAATGATTAAGTTTAAATTAATCGATAACAGCCCTACGTTTTTTTACGTACAAACTTTCCATTTTAAAAAAAATTGTAAGTGTAACTTTAAAATAAACCATTATATTTAAATTTTAAAAAATGTTAATCGCTTGTTTTTGTTAATTTCCTTGAAATTTTCGGTTTAATAACGCCATACATCTTATTTTTAGCTAAATCAAAATTATAGAATAATTATTCGGTAATTTTTCAAAAGTGTAACGATTAAATTTAAATTAATCGACAACAGCCCTATTTAAAACACACAGTATTTTCAAACAATGCCGGATATTCTTCGTGTACGACCTTGACAAATTATTCTCATGACCCTCAAGAATTTTGTTTTTAAATTAAGAAAAGGAAAGAAGACATTAGCTTAATCTATGACGTCAATCGACTTGTAAATGATAATTGTTTTAGTCACGTCAATTTCAACAACAGAAATATTTCTTGGAGTAGATAGAGGCAGTCAGGAATCATAAGTGTCATTTTTCCTATGTCAAAGCCTTCCTGTCAATAGCTTTTGTACTAGTGTAAAATAATAATGTCCATTCAATAGTTTTTGTACTACTGGGTAATAAAGTCCATTCAATAGTTTTTGTACTACTGGGTAATAATCATCATCCGTGGCACTAAAGCCCATGTAGGGCCCTGTCCTGCTTCACCACATCCTTCAATTCAGATCGATTGATGGCTTTATTTCTCCATGCTCGAACCCCCCATGAAGTCCAGTCAATAGTTTTTGTATGTAATAAAGTCCATTCAATAGTTTTTGTACTACTGGGTAATAAAGTCCAGTCAATAGTTTTTGTATTACTGGGTAATAAAGTCCAGTCAATAGTTTTAAGTCCAGTTTGTCATTTCTAGATCTCACCTCTCCTTGGTCGCAGTTTGGCCCTGCCATCGCGTCAGGACACTTTGGGCCGGGTACTAAATTGTGGATTAAAATATACTTCTGATAATTTGATTTTCGTGTTAGTATTTGAAATGAAAGTTTTGAATTCGTGTTTTTAATGAATAATAGTAAACATGTATGATTGAAATTTAAATCATATTAATGCATGAATAAATGCCCTTTTTTGTTTAGTGAATATAAATTAAATATCTTTTGTTGGATCATATTTTGATAATTAATTTTATAGATTTTATAAAAAAAAATACATTTACATTTTTCCGAGAGTGTGTTACGATATCAATGAAAGTCAAATAACTATACGCATTATTAGGTATACGTTAATCGAGATGTTATTTTATTTAAAATATTTTCAAGCTCTTTTTAAGAAACCAGAAAAGCAAATGTGAATTTCAATTTAAAAATAAAATTAACCTTTCCACAGGTTCTTATTAACGTTATTACATCTTAGCGTACGTATGGGAGGAAAGCTATTCTTTTAAAAAAAATAAAAAGAAGAGACATTAATAATTTCAGTTAATGTAAATTATAATAATGTAATAATTGATTTTTTACTGTTCAAGAAATTTTTTTTTTATTTTCCTTCAAATTTCATTTTTTATATAAGTTTCCATAATCAAATACATTAATGGCTTATAAAACTACAAACTACACACAACACACTAAACACTACCAACTACACACTACAAACGAACATTTAAAAATGAAAACGTGCACAAGCGTTATAGTTTTGATGAATAAACCAGAATTCGGTTTACTTAGATCTATCAAATACTGCGTTTTTCAATAATTCGATATTCCTAACTATTTGGCCTTTAATTATGTACATCTTTAAATGCATCGGTTTTACTTAATTAGGGAGAAAGAAAATGGACGTGGTGGTCGAGAGGTAGCGCTCTCGACTGTCACACTGATGGTCACGAGTTCGAATCCACACGAAAGTGAGGATTTGTTCTCGGGGCCTGAGGAGTCCCCGAGTCACCCAGCTCCGAATGGGTACCTAACTAGACAATAGTTAGGCGGCTGGGGTAATGCGTGGAACCCCTATAGCCGTGGCCTGTGACCGCTACATCACTTGCCAACAGATCATCTCTCATGGTCTGTGGACGCAATTATCTTCTGCATAGAAGGAGCGTCTGTATATCTAAGATAAGATAAGATAAAATCTTTAAAAACACTTCATTACCAATAACTTTTCACATGAATGTTTCACAGTCCAATAATACGTAAACTTACCAGTGGTGTCGACAAGTTCAGTGGCGTGGAGTTTGTTGACCGAGTTCTGGACACAGCTGGTTGTGTTGCAGCAGATCTCACATTTACCGAAATCAACCTCGACGCCGCCCCTGGAGCAAGTTCCAAGAGGATCAGATATGGCGTTGATGCATTGCTGTCAGGGGCGATTCAAGTTGTTTTTGGTTTTTTTTTAAAGATTGGGAATATTATTTTTTTTTTTTGCATTCTTCTTAACAAAAAAAAAACAAACCCACAAAGGTATCTTTTACTACCCCTCGATATCTCTTAACTATCTATAATTAAACACTTTATCAAGCCTCGTTTAAATGCTTAAATTATTAAATAAAAGATTTCACCCATTTAACAGATTTAATCTTTTTTTTATTTAATAATTAATGTGTAAGAAAATGTGTGAGCTTTAATTACAATGTTTCAGCATCTGACGTTGTTCTTAAATAAACTTGAACGTAATTTAACATTTGAGTACCAGCTAAACGTATATACTTACGTATTCTCTTTGACACTTCATAATGTAGTCATTGTTAGTGTATGTGATAGAACACACCTGCAAATATATTGATAGATTGATTATTACTGGTTCACAAGTATAACTGACAATTTATAACTTCGAAAAAAAAACACACAAAAATAATTAAATTTTGAGTTTTGTAGGTACCATAGATTGAGTTCTCCGTTTATGTATCGAGAACAGTGGCGTCGCTAGGGGGGGCGGGGGCAGGCCGCCCCGGGTGACACCATTAGGGGGTGACACCAAAGGATACATTTTTACTGTGTTACATTTTATGTCCGAACACAACACATTTTTTCATATAGAAAGAAATTAAGAAACAATAAAAATACGTTAAACGCCGAAAGTTTTTATTGACATCATGGACGAATCCCACTCCCACTTTTCATCAGTTAACTTACAATAATAAAACCGTCCCGACAAACAAACAAAGTTTAAATAAAAGATAAAATAAAAATAAAATAAAAATATTTTTAAAAAAGTTTTAAAGATACCACGTTTTGTGAACTAAAAAGAAGAAAATAAACCAAAAACGTCAGGCGCATTCGGCTGAAATTTAGTCTATTAATGCTTTTACATTACACTTTTCAGTTTCAAATTCCTCCACAGTCTATATATGATACTTCATTTAATTTCAGCCGAATGCGCCCCACTTTTTAGTTTATTTTCTTCTTTTTAGTTCACAAAACGTGGTATCTTTAAAACTTTTTTTAAAATATTTTTATTTTATACTTTTTAGTTTTCATTTAAGTAGAATTGAGTACTATAATTAATGAAATATTAAATTGTCATGTGAATCAAGTATGCATGCAAAATTTCATCAAAATTGGATGATCAGAAGTGGTTCAAATAAGGAATTCAATTTTTGCCCCGGAAATCCAGACAAGACGGCAAACTAATATAAACGTGGTAAAAAAGGAACAGCCGCACCAGAGAGATTTTTTTTAAGGCAGTGTCTTCTGTTTAAAAAGATATTTAAAAAAAAAAAAACTGAGCTTTGAAGTATTGACATCATGGACGGATGCCACTCCCACTCCCCGCCACGTCAGTGGGGTGGGGGCGAAGAATANGTTTTTTTTTTTTTTTTTTTTTTTTTTTTTTAAAGGAAAATTATGAATTCAATGTCTTTAAAAAATCAAAAGATGGGTTTTGTTGTTGTTATTTTTGGATGAAAATTATGAATTCAATGTCTTTGAGTTAATATTTTTTTAATTTATATTTTTTAAGGCGTGCAAGCATTGATATGCATGTTTATGTATAGGTAGTCCTCCGGTTCATAGTTGCCATCCTTACCAATGTTCCCTTCAAGCTGCACGGCCGGGCAGCTATCTGGCAGATTCTGCGCAGCAGTTTTCAGTTATCATGCCACAAATTTCAATAGGGAAAAATTAGAATTTCTGCGCCTTTGCCAGAAAAGTTAGTAGCAATTTTATCTCTTAGTCTACCTGGGACACAGTCGCAGCTTTTGTTAAAGTCAAATTATGAAAACAAGTTTAAATGTCCAGAATGTATCTTCCATTTCTAACACACAGCAAACAGACATTAACAACATAATTCAACTCATTCGTCTAAAGTTAATACAAGGAAAATATAAAACAACACTCCCTTAAAAAATAATTGACATTGGTGACTAGCTTTGAAGCAGAACATATACTTTAATATCACTCGCCGACCGATAACTTACAAAAAAGACTTTGATGTCACGAACAAGCCGGTCTGATATTTTAATCAAAACAATGGGAGTTGTTTTGAAAGGAGGGCTTTGAAATGACAACTCAGTTTGCGCTGGACACCTGGAGAAGGATTTTTATTTTTTAGACGACACATAAATCAATAAAGCTTTCACGGCACTTTGCTTTACACGCATTGTTGCTCAAATTGTTGAGAAACATACAAGTACATACTGAATAATGCTAGCGGGAAAAAAATGTGGGTTGATGCAGACTTTCGACAGGGTGATTCATCATTCAGTTTGCCATGACTGAAGAATAGTTCAGCGACTTTGTCATCCTGTTGGATATTTGTGCCACATTTCTTGCATCGAGCACTGATTGCGAATGTGGATTTAGCCTAATGATTTCTATAAAAGTAAAACATAGAAATAGGTTGGAAGAGTTACATTTAGACTTGCTTATGAGTATGAGGATTAAATCTTGTCAGAATGATGGACATCGGATCAACCTTGCCGAAGTCTATAAAATATGGATCTCGTTGAAAGACAGACGCCAGATCGCCCCAGAATACATTAGCGGCTTATAGGTATGTTGGCATTTTGGTTGATTTATGCATGATAAATACCGCTGAACAGATGAACAGAAATATACATTTATAATTATTGTTTATTTTAATATAATCTAATATATTATTTTGATAAAGAAATGTGTCACTTAATGTATATCGGTCCAATTGGTGCATGTATTTTTGTGAGATGTCAAAAATTTGAACACAAAAAATGGTACACTGTTAAACTTTGAACATGTGTTGTTTTATATTTAGCACAACAACCGGCAAACCTTAGAGGGAACATTTATCCCCACTTAGCTGTTTATCTGTTTTACAAACTTTTTTTTTTCATGTGGTAAAGAAATAAAAATACCTCCCTTGAGGGGAGGGACATTGCCGGTTTGCAGTGTTACAAGGTGACAAAAATTTAAAATTATGTATGTTCCCCCCCCCCTTTATTAGCCACTGGAAGACAGGATGAGTTCTAGGGATTTGGGGCCATGCATAAATGACGTCACGTGCCTAGGGGGGAGGGTGTCCTGCACCTGTTACGATGTGTGACAAGAGGGAGGGGTGTGTTTAAAAATATAACGTTACATCAAAAACGTGCAACTTTAAATAACTTTCCACTTAAATATTTGAATGTATACAATTTTTTTAATGACGTTTTCAATGGTTTCACGCGTGTTATGATATTGAAGTGCAGGCTTACACTAAATACATATTTAAATGACAAAAAATAACTTGCCACTTGATAATTTTTATTTAGAAGATACTGCTTGTGGGGATTCAAAGCTTTGTGACATCATATCGAGAAAAGGGGGCTGTGGGTCTAAGTTTTTGTGACAAAGTATAACGCGGGGTGGGGGAGGGGATCGGCAACCTCGCGTGACGTCATTTATGGACGCCCCTTTAAGTCGTGAAGGGGTGACACGATGAGCTTCCGCCCCGGGTGACACCAACCCTAGCGACGCCCCTGATCGAGAATATCCTCATGTGATTCGACTTGTAAGATTTTCAAAACAAATACACTTCCTTGGACGATTGAAACATTTGTTAAAACATCAATTTAGTGTTTTTTAGTATAAAATGATATTTAAGATAGTTATTTAAACGCGCGAAGGTGCTTTGTGTTTAAAAAGCGATAGCGCCACCATCGTTGTAATAGAAAACAATGCAATCATAATGGTACGAGTAAATGTTAGGACAATATTTTAGCGCTATAGTCTAGTATTCAACGCACAATCATTTCAAATTTCATGTTGAAATAAAGCCAAATGTTTTGGTAGAAGAGATATTGAGAACCTGGTTGGCTCTACGTTAGGTGATCGTGAGCTTGGTACAAACATTCACTTTGTAGAGTCTACGGGGAATAGTGTGAGGCGGTTGCCTTGGAAACCTTTATAGATAATTAATACGTGAACATCATCCATAAATGAGGCATTCTACGTATTTCTTTGATTTAATTGGAGCTTAACCCAATGAATTATAAGAAATTGCTGCCACTGGCTTACGCCAATGGTTGAAATTAAAAAATTTAGCTAATAATATATATATATCTAAATATATATATATATATATATATATAGGCTTTTAGTTCTCTGTTGAACAGAGCGAGAAGTGACCAAGACGTGCCTCTTTGATGAATAAATTAATTATATAACCCAACACGGCATCTTTCCAACATGTCCTGAGACAGTATTATTATGCTAAATAATAATGAGTATAAATGAGTATATTCTAAGAACTATTTGCTGTGCTCATTTAGAAAAGGAGTGCTGCTAATTCCTTGGCGGGCTTTTTTTGACCATGTCGTTTCCATTAGTAAGTAGCCATTTTTTGTTAGAATTTTCGGAAAATTGAAGATTTTAGGGTTTGGGTTAGGTATGGCTTTAGAATTTTCGGAGTATTGAGGTCCCAGCCATCATTCAGAACCTCATCTCGAGGGTCCCAGCCATCATTCAGAACCTCATCTCGAGGGTCCCAGCAATCATTCAGAACCTCATCTCGACGGTCCAAGACAGTTCTTAGGTTAGGTTTAGTTATCAATTTCAAAAAATTGAAGATTTTAATTTTAGGGTTTGGGATAGGTATAGCTATAGAATTTTAATAGTGGCAGCAGTGATCTAATGCGTGAATTTCTAAAAGGATTTAAAAAGTGTATCCCCCTTTGTTGTGATTCCGATGCCTGATCGGTGAGTACCCATTGTTTTCTTCATTTTTACAACTATTTTGCTTTTATGTAAAACGCTAAAAAATACTCCTCAAAATATTAGAATGTCCCCCAATCCTTCGGCCATCTATTGCTATGGCCATGGCACGTCACCACCGGAAAAGTAATGCGAGCCCCGTTAATTTTTTTTTTTATTAATTTGCCGGTAGCTAAAAAAAAACTGCGCAATTTTAGAATCCCTGATTCCCCTACCCCTCTGATTTCACGGGGCTCGCACTACTTTCCGAAAGTCACGGCGGTCACGTGCCTTAGCAACAAGATGGCCGCCGATAATGGCGGTGCGGACTGACTACTAAACGTTTACCGGAGGGTCCTTATTACAACTATGGTTGAAACATAGATTTAACCCATTAAATGAGGATACACTTTTGAAAGGGAAAGAACTCATCTCGCGGTACTGGACTGGCCTCTCCCAGAGAGATGAAAACAAAACCTTAAAGGAGCTTGAGAGCGCTGCTGATAGAAAAAAAACTAGTTGTCAGCGGTCCTCAGATTGTTCAAGGGGGACCATTAAAGAAACATTCTATCTGATCTTATGTGTTGTATTTTGGTTGGGTTTTTTTTTTAGTTCCATAACCTCCTTCTTTCGAGATCGTAGGGGATTCAAATGTTCCCATTAGAACATTCTTGGGCTTGGTAGACCCTGGCGGCTCCCATCTCTAGGTCGGCTGATGACTTTCTTAAAGGTAGTAGTTTCTCAACATTTTTTATAGTGGCTCTAACGTGGGCTCGATGCCATACCCCTCAGCTTGTGAGACAAGCACACTTATTGACTTCGCTACCCAGCCGCCGACTTATCTGTCACAGACATAGAATACGTACTTTCATATATTTGTTATGGCAGTACGTAGTTTATGATTATTGTACTGATGAAGGCAGTAGCAGAAACGTTTACTGTTGTGTTAGTCCCACACGGAGCTAAATGTACATTTGTATAAGTTTAACAGCTGTCGTTTGTGTGGCTACCCCGAGGAGACGGTGGCCCACGTACTAGAAAGTTGCCCCGAGTTGGGCGGGGTCTTACAAGGAGAGGTTGCGGTACCTGCGGAGGACTACCTCTATGGCGATGCCCGCTTGGCGAGGCTCGCTTGCGATAGATTGAACCGGGTCTCAAGAGCCTAACGGCTCGACCCAAAAAGAGAATGAATATTCACTGCTGTGTTAACTTAGAAATAAAGCTAAAATTTATTGTTTTCATTACATTTATTTGTTTATCTGATCTTATCTGAGGCTACTTCTGTACAGAAGATCATTGCGTCCTACGTATATCTATGGTTTGTGTTTAGTCATGTGTTCTTATTAGAGTTTTAAATGATGATAAAGTGTTGGCTTTCCTGGTTTCTTCGGGCAACCAATTTCACGCCCGAATATTTTGTATTTTGTTTCAAGGTTTAATGATTTAACTAAAGGTGTTATCCTTGTCAGCTTTGAATATTCTCCAGTAATGAATCTGACAGCTCTTTTTTTTTAAATTTGTTCTAGTTAATAAATGTTTTCTTTGGCTCCCATACAGAAGATGCATATTCTAGTACACGTCTCAGAAACGAGAAGTAGCATTTTAGTTTTATAATCTTTTAACCGTTACTCTTTGTAAGAGAGTGGGTGATAGTTAGGTTTATCTGCATTCAAAACAATTATTTCTGGTCTTAGTTTGAACGGTATTTATGTTTTCCATGGAATTAATAGTATTTACTTATGGATTTTTATGTCCTGGTTGTGGAGTAAAAATGTTTGTTTTTTTAGCTCGATTTACAATTATCATGAGAAATAATGGCAAAAATAATTTACCTTGAACGGATCACGTACTATTTTAATTGTGTTCTTATTTATATATTTTTTTCAAATAATGCAATATGTAACCATATCTTTTTATGTAGGAAAAAATGCAACTGGGTATTTGGTTATATTTTCACGGTTTTAAAAATGTAATAGAAACTTAGGTTCACCTCTCCGGGGTAGCAGGCAATCGGGAGTTTCAGGCAATCCTGCACATTTCCGTTGGACTCATGGCAAAAATAGCAGTTTATAGTGGGGTCATCGAATAGAGACAGCTGACCCGCGCACGCACCTGTGGTGGAAGACATTGTCTTATTACAAAATACATTATCTTACAGTTAGATCGAAACGATGTCTTAAATTTAAATTAGAAATATGAGTTTAGCCTTAGAAATAGTTACTGATATTTTCTAAAGTTTCATTGCACAAAATCATTTCCCCGACTGTCATTTTCTACAGCTTCCTAAACTTTTAAAAATTTAAAGTGAAAATCTCCTTTTCAGATGCCTAAATGCTTTTTTCACACACATTTCCATGTACTTCAAGTGCAACCTTGCATGTTATGAATTGATATTTATTTTAAGAGCATACAATGCATAGAACGGTTATGTCAAACTAAGTTGTTAATCAATGTTATGATATATTCAATCGTCGATTTTATAAGACCTGCCCTTGACTAGCACTCTTTTATGTCACAAATCGGTTCTATGTGTTTTTAATTTAAAACTAACTTATAGGCAGAAGTTTCTATTGCCTTCCTCATATAATTAATTTTAAAACCTTTAATTTTCATACTATAACATTAAAAGAATATTTTAATATCTTAAAATCATTTTTTTATACCTTCATTCTTGCCAGATATATGTTGCTGATCAGTAATATCGACGAACATTTAAACACAGTGTTAGTCTAAATATATTGAGGAAACGATTTTATCGAATCAACCGTTCTTTTAATGAAGCATACGAGGACATGTGTAACTTATTGTTCTGTTGTAAAGATAAGATGGCTAATGTTAAGATGTCTTACAACTTACAGAGACACAGATAGAGCACCGGGAGTATCAGGGCATTCATCTTGACTGAACCATGTGGAATGCCTTCAGATAGAGACAGAGTTTAAAGATCGGTCACGACTCGACCTTTTTTATGACATATCTAAGAGTCTTCTTTCAGTGGATCTAAAAATAATGGATCATGGCACCTATTGAAGACTGCTCGAAAACAAGATTACGCAGCATATATGTGTATGTGTGTGCGTGTTTGTGTGTGTGTGTGTGTGTGTGTGTGTGTGTGTGTGTGTGTGTGTGTGTGTGTGTGTGTGTGTGTGTGTGTGTTTGTGTGTGCGTGCGTGTCTGGATTTTGTTTAGTATTTTGATAAAGAATAAAAAGTTTGCCATTATTTGAGATGTCGTTTTGTTAAAGGAGAAATCGCGGTTCAAACCTTTTAACTATCGAATTTGATAAAAACATCAAATAGGTAGTATATTTATATATATAAAAATTAATAAATATGTCTTTATCATACTTGACGCATCTATGATTGCGAGCTGTAAGGCACACTCACTGACTACTTTCATGAACGAACTCATCTGATGGGCAACATCTAACAATATTGACCAGATTTCCATTGTGTACTATAAAACACGTTTAGTATCAGCATCTACGGGAGTTTTACGTTATATTGTTTGTAGAAACATAATCCCTGGGAAAAGTACCTATTTTTTTAAAGAATATAATTTCTTTTCATTAACATAAATAATTAAATAATTTTAAATAAGTTTTTTAGCATGTATATAACCTTATTTCAGCTGTCAGTAAATTTTTCAAGTTAGATGTTTTTATCTACTGTCGTGACTCGTGTCTCTTTCTCTCAATTTATTCATTCTTCCTTCTCTTTAAACACTGACAAATTTCAGCAAAAAATAAACGCAATTCAGAGAGTTTTGTAAAAATAAAAATATTTAGTTATAAAAATCTTCAAATAAATCATAATTTTGATATATAGATACAAATGATGTTTATTTTCTGATTACATTAAACAGTAAATTTGTTAAGAAAATAGTAGTACAAACTGAGCCTCTAGTGATAGACTAGAAATCATCTAAAGATCAAAATATTAAGTTTTGTTGTTGTTTTTTTTAAAAAAATTTTCTTTAGTTTATTTTTTTTTAGGTTTTTTTTTTATTTTATATATATATATATATTGTAGTTGATGTTGCTTTTTGGTACGGAGAGTAATAAAGTCATTATTTTCTACCCACACGCTCATTTTTTTCCAGCTAAAAGTGGGCGGCCATGTCTTTGACCCAATTGATTTGGGGACAGTGGTATCATCATTGTTTTACCAACTAGCGCCCCAGGAGGAGGGGTGTCAAAACTACAGGTGGTTTTTTGAGGTCTGTTATTAGATATATTTTCTCTCATCTTAGTTCAGTTACGTGGGTGCAAATGTGACGTACATCCAGGGGTCATATACACACGGCCCGCGGGTGGCATACGGCCCACAAAGAGGATTTTTGTGTCCCGCCAATACGCTCACAAAAATGTACTATTCGTGAAATTCAGATAATTGTAGTGAGTACTCATTGTTAGTTGCTATGTTATTAATAATAAAGATAACTTACTTTGGTGTAATGTTTTTGTCAAAATTGTAATTTGGCGTAGAATTCGTAATGAATAGAGATATTTATTATTCATCAAGGTGTATAAAGTTGTTTGTTTGTTTGTTTGTTTGTTTTGTTGTTTTTTGTTGTTTTTTTTAAACTCAAGTCAGTTTGCTGTGGGAGGAGGTGGGTGCGACCCTTGGCACATTTCTTAAGTGATTAAGTAACAACCCAGTGCTCTGCAAAAGAATCTACTGATTTAACTTGTAGGCGAATACAAGGCGTTACATATTTTTTTTAACGTTCTGATCACAAATAACCAAATCAAAACAATCATCTCCTGGTCCAAAGATTTTTTTGCATTTAATTTAGTATGTGGAATTCGAAGCCCTCCAAAACTTTTCTCACTGCTCTACTGTTCGTGTTGGTCCTACAGGGTCCCACTGCTCTACTGTTCGTGTTGGTCCTACAGGGTCCCATTGCTCTACTGTTCGTGTTGGTCCTACAGGGTCCCACTGCTCTACTGTTCGTGTTGGTCCTACAGGGTCCCACTGCTCTACTGTTCGTGTTGATCCTACAGGGTCCCACTGCTCTACTGTTCGTGTTGGTCCTTCAGGGTCCCACTGCTCTACTGTTCGTGTTGGTCCTACAGGGTCCCACTGCTCTACTGTTCGTGTTGGTCCTACATGGTCCCACTGCTCTACTGTTCGTGTTGGTCCTACAGGGTCCCACTGCTCTACTGTTCGTGTTGGGCCTACAGGGTCCCACTGCTCTACTGTTCGCGTTGGTCCCACAGGGTCCCACTGCTCTACTGTTCGTGTTGGGCCTACAGGGTCCCACTGCTCTACTGTTCGTGTTGGGCCTACAAGGTCCCACTGCTCTACTGTTCGTGTTGATCCCACAGGGTCCCACTGCTCTACTGTTCGTGTTGGGCCTACAGGGTCCCACTGCTCTACTGTTCGTGTTGGGCCTACAAGGTCCCACTGCTCTACTGTTCGTGTTGATCCTACAGGGTCCCACTGCTCTACTGTTCGTGTTGGTCCTACAGGGTCCCACTGCTCTACTGTTCGTGTTGGTCCTACAGGGAGACCCTCACATCACGTCCCAGTTGCGTCCCTCCTGGGAGTCAGCGTTTCTTTATCTTAGGTATATTTGTAACAAGCGGGCATATCTGTCTCCAGTTGCTCCGTTGTGGATTAAAGACATTTAAAAATAACAATAAAAGCTAAATTTAAGTCTATTTCGTTCAGTGCTAGGCCCCATATCTGGGTATCTTAAATGATGTGGCAAACAATGTAATTGTTGGATTTGCGTTTTTTTAACATTAAAAATTAAAGAACCTAGTTGTGTAGATACTACAAACATTTTGAAAAAATTGCACCTGCTTGAACTTGTTAATGTGAAGGACAGTTGGTAGATAAACTGTTATGTCTGTAATCAGACTTGGTCACATTTTGTGCCGCCAGTCCTTATTGCGATAGAATTAGTTAGATCACTCCCAAGAATTAAAAACGCGCCCCGCCTCAGCCATTACAATTTTGATGTTCTCAAAACCGTGAACACATTTATTGCATTTCTGACACCATGTTACTTTTTTACACAGCTGGTCGTTCTTAACACAAAAAATAACATGAAAAAATCACGTAAAGTGATACGAGTAAATAAGACCAATGGTTTAAATTGCGTCATTTGAGACTGAAATTGTTCACATTTTTCCCATCCATTTAAACAACGACACAAACTGTCTCTAGTCCCTTGAGGGGAATAGTCGTCCATTTACAATCGGTGATTCTTAAAGTTACTTAATTGACACGTATCAGACACGCGAACGGACTTTTCTTTCACAGGAGCGATCCTGGCATGTGTACTGTAATAGCAATTTTATATTGTGACTTGTTCTTTTGCCTTGACTCCCGATATCCCGATACCATCATTAGTGACCACTTTCAAAATCCAAGCACGCAGTAGGCGAACTTGATGGGTGCTCGTTACCACCACACGGGGTGTAGAATACTAGTGGATCGTTGATCTTTGTAATAAGAACAAAGATCTTGGATAAACCAAGTGGCGTAGCTGGTGATGTGAAGGGATTTGGGGGCCCTGGGGCTTGGCCTCTTTGAGGGGTGGGAGCCGTGAATACCATGTAGCTGGCGTAATGTTTAATGTGTAAAATATTTCGGAAACTTGTTAGGGGCCTCCTAACAAGTGGGGGCCCGGGGGTGATTTTCAAATTAGACCCCAACTCCTCTCATCTAGCTACGCCACTGGATTAATTACTTGAAAACCCTTTTTCTCTTGATAACACTCGCATATTTTACATAATTAAAGGTTTACATTACAATATTCTTCAGAACACGCATTTTTAACTAAAGACTTCATCGCTTTCATCATAAAAGAACAAGAACATAGATCTAATTATGATCTAAAATATGTGACGTCAACGAATGATAGAAAAGTCAAAGGTGACAATGTTTTTAGATTATACTTAAAATTAAGAAAGTTTAGCCCAGATATTCGAATGTATGATTTAATAAAGGCTTTTTGAAAGTATTCGTTATTCGTATACGTTCCTTACGGATTATAATTTTTATTAAGTGTGCATCTAGCCTTATAAAATTTGTAATAATTGTGTCGTTGAGGTTTTCATGTGTGTCAGGAATTGTTTGCCACACGGGTCACGTGATGCGCCTGTAAGACAACCACATTAGGGCTCGTGATGAAGAGCAGAATCTCTTGGCGGAAGTTCAGGATCTTTCCTTATGTCTTGTAGATAGGTGGTACACTGCGATTGTATCTAAAATAGCTAGTTTTAAAAGTTTGACGTGTCACGATTGTACCCGGTAAATCTTACATTTACTTTGACCGCTTAAAATAACAAAAGCCTTCAGCTGAATAAAATTAAGGTTATCTGATTTATATCCCGAAAAAAGACTTCGTTTTTTTTTACCCATCAGATCTATTTCTATAGAAAATCTAAGTGATTTGCTCTATCTAATATGTTCCCATAGAAAATTTAAGTGCTGTTAATCCATCTGATCTATTTCCATAAATAAAATTAAGGTTTTCCATCTAACAGATCTATTTCTAAAGAAAAATGTAAGTGTTTTGGTTCATCGGATCTATTCCAATAGAAAGTGTATGTTTTAACAATAGTCGCCATAAGATGGACTCGTCTTCCAAGTTTTGACTTCATTCCCCATGAACAAGAAAATGGTTTGGCCCTGAAGCGATGTGACTTGTCTTATCTTAGACGATTTTTTCAAATAATTTTTTGAGATAATGTGTTGTTTTTTTTGTGTGTTTTTTAAATGACATAATAGAAGTATCTGGCAGAACATGGTCTCCAAAAAACGTGATGAAAAGATTAATACTTATACCTATTTCTTTACTTTTTCAGTCAGTATTATTAAAAATGGCTCACTGAAAAATAAAATGGAAACATTCTGTTAAAGGCTATTTTTTTAATGGTAAAATATCTCTATTTTTTTCCAACAATGATTTCTCAAAGAAAATTTTTTAAATCACTGCACAAAAAATACAAATAAAAACGTATTCCTACCTCAAATTTCTTTCATTTAGCTAGATACTGGATTGACTGCTTGAGATGTCAATTTTGCTAGGACTATTTAATTATTAATTTTTCTCTTTAACACTCTCGTATTATTGAGCTTTCAAGCTCTCCAAAAATGAGTTTTGTGTAGATAACGTTTTCTTATCTACTACTGCATTCGTTCTCTCAATAGTAAAAAAAAAAGACTTAACTAAGGCATTCTATTTAAAACTATAAATATAAAAAAGAAGATTCACTTTGATGAGTCAAACACCCATTTCTTGAATGTACTCGCTGAAGATAATTTTCGGTTTTAAACTATTAACATGGGGAGTAAGTCGTGTCCAAGCAAAGACATTCCATCAAGAGTTGTGACAGTGAAACATGTCCAATCTAAAGCTGTGGTGCCATGTTACAAAATAATGATGTCATATCTTTTAGTGGCTTCTATGATGTCATATCTTTTAGTGGCTCCTATGATGTCATATCTTTTAGTTACTTCTATGATGTCATATCTTTTAGTGGCTCCTATGATGCCATATCTTTTAGTGGCTTCTATGATGTCATATCTTTTAGTGGCTTCTATGATGTCATATCTTTTAGTGGCTCCTATGATGTCATATCTTTTAGTGGCTTCAATGACGTCATATCTTTTAGTGGCTTCTATGATGTCATATCTTTTATTAGCGTCTTTTGAAAAAACAATTTCAGCATTTAACTGTCGTAGTTTTGAAGGCGTCCACTCCGTTTACTTTTATTGACACATGATCGTCTGAAATTGTTCTGCTCTCTTCTCTACTCTATCGATAGCATCCTTCTTGTATGAGAGGAATCAAAATCAAATGGTAGGCTGAGGTGTATCCCACTCTCTCCTTTCCTGTATAATAGCTCACACTAAGCTCTTCCTACTTTGCTTTCATTGACTTTTTGGACTTCCCCGCAGCTAAGTTTTTTTTTTTTTTTCATGTATTTTAATTCGTTTTATTCGTGTATTGTTTGTTCGTTGAGGAAGGCTCTTTGCCGAAACGTTCGCTGTTTTGTTTACGTCCTGTCAGGCTAACTCATACCCTTTTTACCTGTTTTTCATTTACTAATTCTTAAGCCTCATTGCAGCCTCTCCACCCTCCACCCCATTTTGTTAATTACTTCAGATTCCAAAAAAATACAACGGGCCGTCACAGTCTAAACTCTGGAGAAGATGTATGTGTGAATGGGGACTAGTAACACTTGTAGAAGATGTATGTGTGAGTGGGGACTAGTTACACTTGTAGAAGATTTATGTGTGAGTGGGGACTAGTTACACTTGTAGAAGTTGTATGTGTGAGTGGGGACTAGTTACACTTGTAGAAGTTGTATGTGTGAGTGGGGACTAATTACACTTGTAGAAGATGTATGTGTGAGTAGGGACTAGTTACACTTGTAGAAGATGTATGTGTGAGTGGGGACTAGTTACACATGTAGAAGATGTATGTGTGAGTGGGGACTAGTAACACTGATAGAAGATGTATGTGTGAGTGGGGACTAGTTACACTGATAGAAGATGTATGTGTGAGTGGGGACTAGTTACACGTGTAGAAGTATTATGTGTGAGTGGGGACTAGTTACACTGGTAGAAGTTGTATGTGTGAGTGGGGACTAGTTACACTTGTAGAAGTTGTATGTGTGAGTGGGGACTAGTTACACTTGTAGAAGATGTATGTGTGAGTGGGGACTAGTTACACTTGTAGAAGTTGTATGTGTGAGTTGGGACTAGCTACACTTGTAGAAGATGTATGTGTGAGTGGGGACTAGTTACACTTGTAGAAG
>MUZC01002037.1:10733-21104 GCA_002072015.1 Radix auricularia | reverse complement strand
TTAGTTACAGTCTTATATTAGCTGTTGGCAATCATATTTTAAGGTACGCTGGCTGGATAGGGCCCCCGTTTGATTGCAGCCAGGGGCCCCGTGCAGTCTTAATCCGCCCCTGTCATATTGCAACCCAAATTATTTTTTTTTAATCTGAATGAATCAGTCTAATGTATTTATATTGCTTTTGTTTTTTTCCTCAATAACCTATTTATTAAAATATGGTCCATTGCCTTAATTTTGTAATAAAATGAATCAAAACTAGAGAAAATATACATTTTTTAAAGAATTTTTATGATGTGGGATACCATTCTGGCCCCTCCATAATGTTTGTGATAATTGAAATAAACAATTAGGGGAGGATTATTGGTAGTAAATAAATTACCAAAACTGTTGTATTTAATTTGGAGAATACCTTTGGTAACATCAAACAAAAATGTAAGTTATTGAACCCAGGATGGATAAGTCTGGAAAAGACATATCAAGAAAGATGGTAAGTGGCCTTCCTTCTGTTCAAGACTTATTAATGAGATTGGCATCTCTGGAACTGCACTTCACTGGTTCAAGTCATACCTGGCTGACAGACCACAACGTATTGTGGTGAATCATGGATCTGCTAAGGAGTAAACTGTTTCTGTATTAGGACCAATCTTTAACGTTTAAATTGAAAAAGTGTTGTAATGCACGCCTAGTCACCATAACCAAACCGTTGTAAAGCGATAGAACTCTCTTTAGAAACAAAATTACAGAAAATAACAACTCTTCAGCAATGGCGGCCATTTCCCACGGTAGTGTTATCACTCGATTGGCGAAATTTTTTGGTAGTTTTTACGTTTTTTTTAATATGCGATTTCGCTATACTTTATTATAAAAATAATATTACTAAACCACAGATAAAATTAGTATTAAACTCCATACAGTCATTTCGATACGTAAAATAACCATTCTTATCCTAAAAGATTAAGTCAGTATGACTATAATAAAAAAAAATTTTATGCAATTTTTTAAATTTTATAACCAGTTGACCGCATTACGGGAAATCCTTATGGGACTGAAATGGAAGTTTAACAAAAACCTTATGGGGCTCTAAACGTTAACACAAACAACTGGGAAGAATTATTGCAAATAATGGTATATTTTGCAAATTACTTGCAAATTACATAGAGCTTTATAAGAGTTTCTTCTCAGATCCTTGACCTATGCTGCTGCAGTTTATGCTTTCAAGTCTTGCTAGGAAATCATGGATGGCGTCAAACATTGAAGTGAAACAATGACAAGACAAAAGCATTTATGTGTCGTTCTATAGCCAATCTTCAGAATGTTGCTATAGCACTTCTGAGTACTCCTTGTTAACTTGGCTCCTACACGAACAGTAAACTTACAATGAATCCCAATGTTAGTTTGGTGGTCAGTAGTTTATTTCTGTCATCTATGTGCCCAGAGTCCATAGCAGTCTCTTAAGACAATTGACACTGGATTACTGCAACAGTTGTCTATGGTGATTGCCTAAAAACCAACTGCAGAGACTCAAAGTACAAAACACTGTGTTGGGGATGAAGAAATCAGACCACATAACACCTGTTCTTATAGATCTCCACTGGCTTCCAGCAGCTGAGAAAACTAACCACAAAATCTTATCTCTGACATCAAAATTTGACTTTATAAGTGGATCAACACTGGTTTATTTGAAAGAACTGACTTCCAAACAGATATGTTTAAAAGGGCTGCATTCCTCTTCACACTCCCTTCTTAAAGTTTCCAGTGTTGATGGACACAGTAAGAAGCCCCTCAAAAAGCCTCTTTTGAAGCAACTGTGCCAAAGTTATGGAATAGTCTTTCAAAGTCTGTGAAAAAATGCATTGGCCAAGAAACATTTAAGAAAAATCCAAAGACTAATTAACCTAAGTTTTAAAAATCAGAATGCACTAAACATGCTGGACTAGGACAGACTAATGGAACAATTCAAGAAATCATCATCACCGTTAGCAATAATTCAAAAAAAAAAAAGCTGTTTATGTCATGATGTGTTAAGGTCTCAGAATTCTACATAATCTTATTCTCAAGAATGACCCTGGCTAGCGTGTTGGTATGGGGCAGTGATGGCAAACCTATGGCACACATGTCACAGCGGGCAAGCAGAGCCTCATCAGTTGGCACGTTACTAAAATATTATTTCCTTAATCAAACCAGCTAAGCTAAACCCACATTTTCAGGTTTCATTGCAGTGTTGGTACTTAGCTATAAATAAGTGGGTTTTGGTTTAATTTTAGGAAGCTGCCCCAAAAAGGTTTGCCACCACTGGTAGAGGGCAATAGATGGATCATTAACATTCTTACAAACACATTTCTGTTAAAAAACAATGTTAATCCTGAGTAATGCTCTGAATGTGTTAGGAGACTTTGTCAGTCAGCTGGCGTTCCATCGCTCCAATGTATGACATGGTACAGCATGTGCTAATGATGATGTTGATAACTATGAAACCAGAAAAATGTCTTTTATCTGAAAAGCACTCCTATGGAAGTTAATATGTTGAATCTGGATGACAAAATAGCATGTTTAGCTGTGGAATCTGTCATGACTTAGTCCCAAAATAAACAAAAAGCTTGTCAAATACATTTGTAGAACAAAAAGTTTTAATTATCAACCAAATCCTATGTAATATGAATTGTTAAATGTATGTTTAAATTGTTCATAAATCCACTTTTATGCCCATTTATAACAATTAATTAAATCAAAGCAAAAAAATTTTTTTTAAAAAAGATCTAGGTAATCAGAATTTTAATGTTATTGATGATAAGCTTTATTAAAATAGTTTCTTGTTGCTACGATATTAAATTAATTTAACTCTACAATATGTGGTTTTAGTAGATGAAGAATTTTAAAATATTTATTTTCAAATAAAAATATTAAGTCATTTTTAAATAAATAGTGTCATATCTATATATAATAATATTTCATTATAAAATTATTGCTATTTGGTAAAAAACCAAATGCAGTTAAAGTTTAAAATAAACCAATGTTAAGACATTTTAGTTTTTAGTTAGATATATTTGCTTATTTTATTTTAAATTTCCATAACGATGAAGACCCTTGCGCTGCATCAACCAAATGTCCCATCACCTCACAAAACTGTATCAATGATATCAACATGCCTGACCATTATCGATGTGAATGTAAACCAGAATATGTCAACATCACTGGTGTCTGCACACGTAAGTCATTAATTGTACTATTATATTCTTGGAAGATAGCCAAAGAGAGATTTTTAAAAAATGAAATATTTACTACAATTTGTTACTAAGTTAATTGGAATAAATCATTTCATTTATAGGTACTTGTTAAAAATAAATTTTTATGTTCTTTTTTATCTTAAGTAAGAAAATTCTTGCTAAATAAATCAAAATTTAACAACAGTTAATATAGTTATATTTTTTTCATTATAATAAAATATGCTTAAACAATAAAACAAGCTGTGAAATAAAATATGACGATGCTACTGCAAAAGAAACTGAAAATTGTTATCGAATTAAAATAAAAACTAGCTTAGACCAATAAGCCTTAAAAGGAAATCATATTAATCCATAATTATTTCAACTATGTTTTTCCTTAAATCATTCTGTTAAATTTCATAAATACTGCTCATTAGGCATTGTCAATATTTTATTCACATGACTCAAAGTTCAAAATGTTAAAATGACTATCATTAAATATGAAGTGAACTCATAACACTCAACTGTACAGTCAAACAGAAGCTTGTCTTGTGATTTCAGACAAATGTGATATCAAAGATTACTGTGGAGCCAAGGGTACATGTATTAGAAGTCCCTTTAAGTGTGAATGTTTTGATGGCTTCACTGGCGATGAGTGTTTAATCAGGCCAAGTATGGATTATTTTATTCATTATTTTTTATTAAAAGATTTAACAACAATTTTTTTTTTAATTTATTATTTTAAGTAAATATCATGTTAATTGTAATGGGTTCTTATATCAGCCATCTAGTAAACAATTTTTGACATTTTAAATTAAAAAAAAAAATTTTGTGGGTCATGATGTGTGAATAATAGGGCTGCGGAAATTAACTATTAATTAACATTAAAAAACATTAAAATTTTATCCATTTAATATCAATTAAAATAAAAATTCGATTAAAATTTCAGAAAATAATTATATTTTTTTCAATTTATGAAAAAATAATTCATAAACAATATAAATGCCCAGATCGCAAGATCTGTATCGCTGAGGAACATAGTACAACAGTCCATAGCTGTTTAAAAAGTTCAAAATATTATTGTTCTATGTCTTTGAGTCAGGGGAAAAATCTCTATAAGACAAAAAATGTCAATTACCTGTTTTTGTTACTTCCCTTGAGACGTTTGGCTTTAATCAAAATTAAGGATTAATTCATGAAATTAATCATTAATTTTTCAAAAGTTAACAACTTAATTTAAATTAATCGTTACCAGTAACTATCATTCTTATAACTTTGATAGATATTATTTATAAGACCTTTAGATCTTTAAAAATATTAACAAAAGATATCATGGCTGTTTCTCAGGGCAAAGAATAGTCATCATAAAACAAAGATTCACTCCCTTTAGATTAGGTAATTGCTTTGGGGAGCATGTTATAAATTAAGACAGATTGAAGAACAAAGAATTAAATCCTCCTATATAATAAAAGGCTAATTTCTGTGCGGTCATCGATAGCGATTGGTCCCTAAAACTCCCACAGCCAATCAGAAAATTAAATCTCATTTTAAAAATTGAACATGTTTATTGGAACGTTCAAAGCAAGTTAATGTTTGTGCAGTATTTCTTTTCCAAGACTTTATTTTGAGCTGTGCGCTTTCAAAAATATTTTGTCAAACAATTTTGTGCACATTTTTGTGAACGCATATGAAAGTAAGCTTTGGCTTTTTTTTGCGGGTACTTTCTTTATTTGATAGATACGTAGAAAATGTTTTATTACAAATGTCACACGATGCAAAGAGTTTATTTTTTTAACGTGTAAATGAAGTTGTGAGTTTTGTTAAATTCTGTTGCGATACATATTTCATCATTAATTAAAAATTTTAATTCTGTAATTAGTGTGTTAATTTTACCAGGAAAGCAATAGCCCCGGTCAACTATTTCGAATACAGAGATAATTATAAAAACATATATAATTAAATACTATTCCTAATGCAATAATTAATGAGGGGACAACTGGATATCTGGCACGCCCGGATATCAAGATTTTTGCCACTATCTGGTTTCGACTAATACTTATCCTAAATCCGAATAGTATCCAGGAATCAGTGTAGTAAGGAATTTTTCAAATCATTTTATTTTAAATATAAATAAATTTATAAACAAATATATAAAAAGTAAAAAAAACAATAACCAGAAATGACTTATTGGCGTTGGGATTTATAGTCAAAATGTTGGTTTTACAGGTTACTTATTATAACTATAATGAATAGTATTTGTACGTAATGCACATTTATGGCGGTTTGAGACAGTTGTTGGAGGGGAGGTAAAACATGCTACCAAAACGACGATGGAACGTCTTTGGACGGGCTTTATTGCTTGTATAAAATAAAATTATGTAATATTTTGGCTCCAATTTTTAGTGATAAGGTTGACCTTGATCAAGCTCATCTTAGATATCTGTGACATTCATGTTGACCTTGTCCAAGCTCATCTTTGATATCTGTGACATTCATGTTGACCTTGTCCAAGCTCATCTTAAATATAAGTGACATTCATGTTGACCTTGTCCAAGCTCATCTTAAATATAAGTGACATTCATGTTGACCTTGTCCAAGCTCATCTTTGATATCTGTGACATTCATGTTGACCTTGTCCAAGCTCATCTTTGATATCTGTGACATGTTGACCTTGTCCAAGCTCATCTGTGACATGTTGACCTTGACCAAGGTCATCTTAAATATCTATGACATTCATATTGACCTTGACCAAGCTCATCTTAGATATCTGTGCTGAATGTAAGCTCCTACTGGTAGTTTGTAATTGTATTAAATAAATGAATCTGCCTCAATTTGTTTCCATTAGATGCTGAAACAAGATCCGAAAATGAGAACCAAATCATTTTGATTGCTGTCATAACAACAATCTGTGGTATCCTCTTTCTCATTCTCCTCATCGTGTGCATATGTGTCATGGCAAGGTGAGAAACTTATTTTAAGCCCATTATTAAATTCCTAGTTAAGGTGTTTGAAATATTGAATACAGCTGCTTTAATATTGAAACTTAGTAAATAATGGATTGACTAGATAAAACAAAAAGGTTAGGTATGATCAGAACTTAAAAAAAAAATTTAGAGGATTTTTGAAGCATTCAAGGGTCATTGCTCATCAAATTTCTTTTTTCAAATTTTGATGAGTATTACCTTGACTATTTAGTACTAGACATTAAAAGATATACAAGAATGTTTTTAATGGAATTGAAAGATTTGTTTAAACACTTTCATTGAATTATTTTATTATCAATTTTATTATCATTAATAGTACTACTACTTAGAAGTTTCCATATAAAAATATTTAAATACCTAATTATCATATTATAATGGTCCCATATGCAGACGCAAACGTCCTCATCATTTGTCAGAGTTTGATGAAAGAGCCAGCATTGCAACTCGCTCTCTAAAAGCTTATGATGACTACCCAACATTTGCTGTCAATCCTGCATTTTCCACCAAGCCACCATCTATAACTGGAGGTCCATTAAATACCCTGCCATCTCACTCACTGAAGATGTTCAATAATGCAACCTATAGTGGAGGTAAGTTTTTCATTGGAACCTTCATGGGATCCCTATGTTAGAAATGCTACTGCTAATTGAAAAGACATTTTGTGCAGTTGTAGATCATATCAACCTCTAACAATACAGCACTTAGACAAATAGGTTTGATCACTTTAAAATCAATAATTTTAATTCTCCCAGTTAAGTAGTTTTAAATGTGATGTAATTTTATTGAGTACAGTTTATTTTAATTTATGTTTTTTTATTTTGTTCTTTTGTCAGGACAAAAATATGTTGGATTTTTTATTCTTGATAAATGTTTAATAGTGTTTTTCATTATGTAAAAGATTTCTACCTGTTCTAGACACCAAATTTATGTGCATCATTTGGCTATAATAATGTTTGTATCAGCTGGAATTATTTATCTCTCGAACAGATGAAGATAATGATCCAGCCGTGTACAGAGCTTAGGTCAGTAATGAGGTGTGCTAAATGAACAGTAGTAAACGATATTCTGAAATAAAAATAAAAATTAAATGAGCATTGAAGAGAAAATTTAATGTTTTTTTAAAATTAATTCTTAGACATTTGGTACATTATGAGTGTGTTTGGATAAAAGCTAAGATATGTGATGTTTTTTGTTTTTTTACTGAAACTAAAATCATCAAATTTAAAATATATTGTAAATAAAAAGGATCTGCATTTGCTTTTATATTTTTGTAACTTTCAGTCATTTTATTATTATTTATTTTATATGGATGTCATAAACTCATTATAAAAATTTGTCAAATTGATTAAATAATATTCAAAAGGGTTTTCAATTGATATAGATTTAAATAACTTTTAATACAAAAAAAAATAACGCGTTAATTTTAAATTCATATTAAGCAGGTTTTTTTTAAGTCATTTAAACATTTTTTAAACATTTTTAAAACATTTTTCATATACATATTAATTACAATTGAATGTTACAGAAATTGAACTTAACAAATGTGAAAATTTTATTGATTTAAATAAATCATTTTTTTAAAATACAGTACAAAAGTTTTCCATAAACGAGAGGTTAATAAATGTATTTATTCATCTGATTTATTGTTAGATGTTAAATGTCGCTAGCTACCAATGCCAATCAAAGTTATTAATTCATAAAACAAATGTTTTGATAAATTTTGAATCACTTTATCAAATATTGGTTAGGAAAATTATAACTAGGAGAAGATGGAACTGCATTATTGTATTTTCTGTATGTTTTTAATATCAAAATCTACTGTTATCTATTTAAAAAAAAAAATTTTTTGGTGAAATTAAATTATGAAAGTAAACAATATTTGGATCCTGCAGAGATTGAAGAATATTGCCACAAGGTGAACAATTTTGTAAACCAGTTAGTGTTTTCAAACACTATCAAATCATTTAGTTTATAAAAAATATAAACCAAGACACCAAAATCAATAAATTGTGTTTATAAATGCTATAAATTATCAGATTCTTTCTGTCTTTTGTTTCTGATTTTTCTACCATGTAAAGTCAGTGCAGTATTAAAATCCAATTTTCTAAAACTTAATTTTATATTAAAGAAATAAATGTCTCTATATTTGTCTCAAATTGCCACATTCTGGACCCTTTTCCTCCACAATCAATTATAGCATTGGATTTTCACCCTGAAAATGAAATTTAAAGTTTGGATATTTAAAATTTTGGTTCAAACTTGTCTTACATGATACATACAAGTGTTCAATTACTGTTTGTGATTTTTTGTTTCAATTTATATTTAACTCAGGCAATATAAAGAACTGTTCTAATTAAACTTTAAGTCAGGCACAGGTGCTGATGATCAAATATTTTATATTTACTTATATAGCAATGTTTACATTGTCATCCTTTGGTACTCTCCCTCACCCCACCTCACAGTAAAAACAACACCAGCCTAACCTTAATATGAAAGTTCCCTCATGGCCTCAGTCAGTGTTTTGTCTTGTCAATCTCCATTGACCAGACCTTGATTTTGTACAAGTAATAATATATGCTATACAACTGTTCATTGTAAAATAAAAGAAATATTTTTGTATCTTAGAAGGATTTTTCTTTTTTATTTATTTCTGTGGTTTTTTCCAATGTCATGTTGACAGTGTTAAGAGTGTGAAATGGTAATGTTATTTAATATTTTATCTTATCTGTTTATATACAAGATAATTAATTGCATCCTATGCTTATCCATACACTGTAACATTGTTAATTATTTGTCAATTTTAACATGACTGTTAAATTGACCATTTTTGTGAGGTTTTTCAACCACTCAGAAATAAATAAGTTACAAGCAGAGGTATCACTAGGGGCGTGCCAAGGGTGCAAACCGCACCGGTAGACACCATCACAAGTTGTGACACCAATGCCTATAATTCTGTATGTTCCAGTTATTTGAGAATGGCAGACTTGAGGATGTCTATATGTTTGGTTGTCAGGGGGTGATACCATGAGCTAATGACTCCTCTGGTCACAAGGGAATTTAATTTAAAAGATGCTTTATCTAACATAGACTATTTAGCTGATGAGTATTTATACTCTAAATATTTATTAGCTTGCATGTTCCTTTGCTGGCAGGTGTAGCATCTTTAATGGTTGAAGAATAAATTCCCCTCCCCTTCCAAACAGGTTTTTTCAATTTTTCGAAATAGAAGGTTAACTTTGAAAAGATGGAAAAAAATTAATATTTTTAAACTGGGAGTGAATAATATTAATAAGGACGCAGCCACATTTCAACATCTATTCTGAATCAGTCGAGTAACTAACATCTATTCTGACTAAGTCTTGTAAGTAACAACATCTATTCTGACTCAGTCTAGTAAATAAAACATCTATTCTGACTCAGTCTATTAAGTAACAACATCTATTCTGACTCGGTCTAGTAAGTAACAACATCTATTCTGACTCAGTCTAGTAAGTAACAACATCTATTCTGACACAGTCTAGTAAGTAACAACATCTATTCTGACTCAGTCTAGTTATTAGTAACATCTATTCTGACTCAGTCTAGTTATTAACAACATCTATTCTGACTCAGTCTAGTAAGTAACATCTATTATGACTCAGTCTACTTAGTAACATCTCTTCTGACTAAGTCTAGTTCGTAACATCTTTTCTGTCTCAGTCTAGTAAGTAACAACATATATTCTGACTCAGTCTAGTAATTAACATAATCTTTTCTGACTCAGTCTATTAAGTAACAAGTTCTATTCTGACTCAGTCTAGTTATTAACAACATATATTCTGACTCAGTCTAGTTAGTAACATCTATTCTGACTCAGTCTAGTTAGTAACATCTATTCTGACTCATTCTAGTTAGTAACATCTATTCTGATTCAGTCTAGTTACTAACATCTATTCTGACTCAGTCTGGTAAGTAACATCTATTCTGACTCAGTCTAGTCAGTAACAACATCTATTCTGACTCAGTCTAGTAATTAACAACATCTATTCTGACTCACTCTTGTAAGTAACATCTATTCTGACTCACTCTAGTTAGTAACATCTATTCTGACTCAGTCTAGTCAGTAACATCTTTTCTGATTCAGTCTAGTTACTAACATCTATTCTGACTCAGTCTGGTTAGTAACATCTATTCTGACTCAGTCTAGT
>MUZC01002035.1:656123-675256 GCA_002072015.1 Radix auricularia | reverse complement strand
GGGGGGGTCAAAGAGATTGTTGTGTTTCTACAAGACCAGACAGAGATTCTTCTTGTTTCGAGGCAAATTTTATAGTTTCCTGGCTGTCAGGTTAGGGAGGGGAGGCAGAAATTAAGTATTATAGTTATGAAATTTACACATAGTATTCTGTATATAACACACTGTTAATAACTTTCTGGGGTATGGAGTATTAAAAGCATGAATTAAAAAAAAATAAAAAATTCTGGAGTATGGGCTATTAAAAGAACGAATTTAAGCCACGCCACAAAGTTTCTAACTGATGGATTTTAAAAAATTTCTAATGTAATCAATTTCCATTGGTGGGAAACCGTAAGTTTCTCTTTTATTAGAACAAATGATTTAATAAGAAAAAGAAACACGACATTTAAACATAAGGCCACACAAGTGTAAAGAAGCCATCTCACAACATTGATCAAAACTTAAAGGTAGAAAGCCAAAACATAAAAATCTCAAACTTTGTATGTGTATTCCTTTGGGCCAAAGGAATGCACAGACATACATTACACTGCACATAATGAGAGAGAAAGGTTGCTTTGTTTTTTTTGGTATAAATTACTATGTCCTTGACCAAATCAAATATTTCTCTCCCACCGCATAAAAGCTCGATTATGTAGAATGTTTGTTTGTGTTTACCTACATTTCATTCGGAATAAAAGTCATCTTTTAAAATCTTTTTACAAACAATATGGTCACATTAGTTTTATAAACAAACCTTCACTAATTCAGTATGAGATTTTGTCATTTAAACATTAAAACATTTTGACAATATCAATGTTAAATTTGAAAATATTGACATGTAAATTAATGTAAATTAGGTCTACTGGTTGGTCTTATTAAAGTCTAAGGGTCCCATGGCCCATCATCAACAAATACTCTTTAATTTTATGTGCAAACATATACATAAAACATTAAACACTTACTGGAAATGTCATCCATAATCACTAATCTTTACTCCTGTTTCTTGGCCTTGACACTTGAAGCCAGGTATCGACCAGACCCAGCACTGGGATAAGTCTCGACTCTTAAAGTTAACCATTCACCGTCTACATTTCCGTTTATTAGGTCACGTGTTTGTCACACAAATATCAAGCGAATGACGTCACTTATTGAAACCGTTAACCTACTTTGTACCGCACAAATCAAACACTTGACAATTGTGATAAAAATCATGTAATCGATAATCTGATTGATTTACATCTTGAATCTCAACATTCCAACTTTTACTTTGGTAAATTTACACAAATGAATCCATTCTAAATAAAGAATTTACTTGTGGCTCATAAAATCCATGAATATTTCCAATTAATTTTTTTTTTTCACTACTGATGTCCAATTGTTTAACAAGTGAGAAACCAACCAAATCATCACACACAAATCCTCCTCGCTCTGTAGAAGTCACGCGGGGCATTAAAGGAAAAATATTTTTGAAGTTAAAAAAAAAAACAATAAAATTTTTTTAAAAAAACCTCTCAAGCGCATTGCCTACTTAAGTTTTTAAAAAAATGAAGTCAATCTTAGATTAAGTCGAATGGACGGAGAGAATAGCTACGCCGGTCGTAGATTGGTTGTGTGTGTGTGTGACACAATAGCCCGGGCGATGGCCACGGACTGCGGTCGTACACTTCACGGTGAAAATATGTGAGAATGGAGAAACATGCCCTCAGGGGAGGAGGAGAGGGGGTGGGGCTGGAGGAGTAAATGCCTCCCCGTTGATGCGTTATTGAGAGAGGCTTACAATCATTGTTGGTGGGATGGGGTGGGGAGGTGGGGGTGACGGTGAATGTTGTAGGTAAATTGGGTATTGGGATGGCGAGGCGGAGGGAGGGGCATTCAACTGTTGTAATTGTAGGTCTAAGATGTTACAGGTGCAAATATACACAAGCTAATAAACTATTTCTGGTCTAACAACACGTAATAAAGTAGAGCAACTAAAAGGAAATCTAATAAATAAATACTTGCGAATATTTGTATGTTTTTGGTTGTGCTTGTGTGAGTGTTGAGTTGTTGCATGTGTGTCGTATGTGTTTTTTTTTTAATTTTGTGTTTGTGTGAGTGTATATGATAAATGACGTCCAGAATGTAAATAAAAAGTAACTGCTGCTATTTGGAGTCCAGTGATATTACGATACTTAGATACACTCTAAATATAACGTTAGGCTTACAACAATAAATACCTATTAAACTTATTACATTATTCATACGTCGACTTCATGGAATGTGACATTTCATTCGATTCAAACGTATTCTTATTTCTTTGCTTAGTCAATAAACGAATTAGCAATAGAGCTGAGTAAAGAAAACAATTAATTGGAAAAATTATCGGATTTTAAAAAAAATATCTGGATGTGGGGTAAAAAGAGAAAGTGATTTATTAAGTTACGGATCGGTGTAATTAAACTATTTTTATCGTAATTATATGAATATCATACGTGTATGATTTACATTACGATATGCGTGACAGCAAGATATGATTGACGCAGTGGCGTCGCGAAGGTGCGTGGGAGGGGAGGCCACCCCGGGTGACACCATCAGGGGTGGTGACACCAAAGTCTAAAATTACTGTGTTCGCTTTTATGTCAGAAAAAAAGAGGACACATTTCTTTCAACTAGAAGATATACAATAAAATTAGTTAAAATTGAAAACTTTTAATTTTAAATTAAAAGTCCCCCGTTTATGAGTATAAATTCTTTGTATACGATTATAGCTATAAGGATGTTCATCATAAAACGCAGGGCAAAACGATCCGAAAATACAAAATTCGAGTTTTGTCTCGTAAAACGTTTTTAATATAATGCGCACCGATCGTGAATATGTTTTTAAAAAGTAATGTCAATGTAATGCGCATCCTATTGCACGACATGAAAGGTTGTTGAACATGATACGCACCACAACACAATATCTAAAAAAATTAACATGATACATACTATAGTGATAATTAAATAAAATAATTTAAAAACTCAAAAGTTCAATTACAGTACATTGGATATATCTGAAACTTTGTTACCTAGTTTTTATCATCGCACGAGTCTGCCTGCAAATTTCAGCTCGCTTGCTTTCGAGGAAAGTGGTTAAAAATCGATCCAAAGTTTTTTCGGCACGCACGGCTCAGAAAGAACAAGTTAATATAAAGGATTAAAAAAATATCAGTTTATTTGCAATAATAAAACAGTCCCAACACACCAACAACATTAAAACAAATAAGGAAAAGGAAGAAAACAAACAATCGAAGCAGAGAGATCTTTAAAACGGCTGGACATGAAAGAGGCGGTGTCTTCTGTTTTAAAGGCGTGCAACCATGGATATGCATATTTATATACAGATAGTCATCCGGTTACGATGGTCCCATCCCGACTTACGCTGTTTCATGGTTACGAACGCGCCCNCCCCCCCCCCCCCCCCCCCCCCGAAATAATTTTTCAAACAGAATAATATTACGCGTTATTCCGTATTTTTATAGATCCTTTTTTTCTGTTAACTTTTGTTTTTCATGAGCTAACGAATTTTTTCTCTATTCAAATTTAAAAAGTCATTAAAAATTATTATTATCATATCAACCTTTAACTTTCGTTCGATAATTTTTCTTATGGCGAAGTTATTAATCAGGTCAGTAAAGCTAAGTAAGCTTACAAGTTCCTTTTCAATACTCATTAGAGAGAGCATAACACTCTTTGTTGCCCCATGCAAATTTAAACTCACTTTTATATTATTTTCAACTTCGAAACAGTTTGGTGTCAAAATTGAGAGATTGATGCAAATACCGATTTTACATTTGTAAAGGACTCTGTGAAATTAGCTCAATCAAAAGCATATTTTTAAAAGCTCCGTGCACATGTTTTGATTTTCGCATTGGGCTACTTCCTTTTCCTTACACTGAGCATGGGGCTGGACAATAACTTTTTAAGAGTTCTGAAAATTGAACTTATTCTGAAGGTAAGACAGTCTTCGAAATCACTTGAATATTATTCCCTTAACATGGCTGTTGCCCATCGGATGTCGTCGTTGCTGAGCTCAGTTAAGTTTGTAAGAAAGACAAATTTCTCCATGGGTGTTTTTATATGCGTCTAATCGATGTTGTAGGGCTCAAGAAAGTTTGTCACTGATTACCAGAAATACCGTTTTAGTGATGTCCTTAATCATACTGACACTTTATCTTTTTGATAGTATTTAAGATTGATTATCCTCTTTTCCACGGACTTGTCTTTTCTTTTGTCTTTATAGGAATCACATTAAGAATGCTGTCTTTTAACAAATCCAATGAGAGACTTCAAATTAATGGCTGAATTCAAAGATAATCTCGGCTCTTGAAGAGATACATTCTTTTTCTGAAGTCTTTCTAACATTGTTTCCCAAATTTCAAGTAAAATAGCTACTTCCAGTTGTTCAAGATCCATCCAAAACCCTTCTGCTTCAAGTCAACAGTCACGTCATGGCTGATATTCGTTAGTTGCTGATTCTTCCAGTGCTGCAATATTCTCATGGTATGAGTTTTTAACAGACCTTACAACATCATGTCGGGCTAACCATCTTGTGTCACACAATGCTTTGTTAACAGGTATCGATTTCATGTGTCTTTGAAGTACCTGTCAATGTCAACGATGATTAGATGCAACAAGCCAGGTATAAAGTATTTGCAGAAGACAAAAAAAAAATCTGACTGCAGCAGCAGCAGGACACCCTGCTGCACTTTTCCCAATCAAATTAAGAGAATGAGCTGTGTACGCACATAATAAGCAACACTGTATTTCTCACCAAGAATAGTCTGGACTTTATTACACTTCCTACTCATTTTTGCAGCATTGCCGTATGATTGTCCATGGCATTTTCAAGGATTCATATAAACATTTGCCTAATTTATTTTACACTAGAATAACTTTAAAAATAATTGGGAACCCCTGGCTTTAGCCCGCTCAGCCTCCCCCCCTTAATCCACCATAGGGGGAGGAGGTCACGCATCTGTGACGATGGGGGGGGGGGGTTGTTTAAAAATAATGCGCCACATAAAATAAGTGCAATTTTAAATAAATGTTCCATTAAATATTTGATTGTTTACAAATTATTTAATGACGTTTTCAATGGCTTCACGCGTGCTAGGACTTACACTAAATACATGTTTAAATGACAAAAAAGTATTTCCAATAGGCAAATTTTTGTTTAGAAAATATGGCTTTGGTTGGGGGGGGGGAGGGGTCAAAGCCTTGTGACGTCAAAGCGGAAAAAAAAATGTGGGGGTCTAAGCTTTTGTGACAAAGTATGACGCGGGGGCGGTTGGGGTAAAAATCGGAAAACCTCACGTGGCGTCATTTATGGACGGCCCCTTCAGTCGCCCCGGGTGACACCAACCCTAGCGACGTAATCATGTAGTTGACGTAATTATATCATTGATGCAAGGATATGATAAAAGTTAGTGCAATATTCACTTTTGCTTATTATGAGAGACAAATCGATACAACAGTAGTTAATATGCTATGAATGTTTCTTTTTATTTATATATGTATTTTTGTTTCCATGTAAAGCGCTGTGAGCCTGGCTCCTTGCTGGGATACAGCGCTATATAAATTATCATTTTATTATTATTATTATTATTATATAAGGACTTGACTTAAGTCAAGTCACGAGTTTAAAAAAAAAATTTGTTGTTGGAGGCGATGCGCCCATTTATTGATCACCCGTGTCGTCAGTCATGCTTGCTCACTGCTCATAACATGTCTTGAAAAGCTTGGACCTAATGAAGTTATTTGCGGCGTAAGTTCCTTAAAATAAAGTTGGTGAGATGTGTTTTATTAGTTTTATAATATTTTTATGATCTTTATTGGATGTGGCTAAATGTTTTAGTGATATTTTTTGTGTGCAATTACAGACATCTTTAATGAAAATATTGGACTTTCAATCTTCCTAAATATAGTTACATACATAACATTATATATATTTTACCAAATAAAGGGATGCATCAAGTTTTGAGATAGGGCTTGGGATCTAAATCCTCCTTCAAAAAGATTTTGAGAACGCAGAAGAAGAAGAAGCTTCATTTTCCGCTTTATCGGAAATCCAATGAATCCTTGAAGATTTTTCGTTTTAACCTACCTTGGACTACCTATCTTTCATAAAATAAACACTTATATTTGATTAGTAAACACATAATCGAGCCTTGAAACTAATTCTACTATAATCGTTAGAAAAGATTTCTAGTGAAATAAAACATCCTCAGGGTGACACAAAGGTAAGACTCGCTAAGACCAACTGTCATACAACCTGGCGATCAGCGGTCAACAGCGGACTAGGCACCCCCGCACTTGGCAAACGTTTGCTTTAGCCGTTAGGATGTTGCAAACTTAGACCAGGAGAGTTTTACAGTTGTGAATGGGGCTGTTGAGTTGTGGTCTTACGATTTGAAGAACGTGTTGGAATGAATATGTTTTAGAAGCACACTGTAAATAGTTTGTTGTTTAACATGCTAACATCTCGCGGCTTATGAAAATAAAAATAAATTCAGGGATTCAATCACCTCGCAAGGGGACGTACTCTGTATCTCAATACAATAAATAGTTGATGAGTTATTGGTACTGAGAAAAAGTTGTGTAAATTTTAACAGATATTCTAAGACTTATTAAATATATTTAATGAGTTACGACAATTTAAAAAAAAAATTAAATATACTAGATATTCATTGAGTTACATCAGATATTCAACAAATTATAACATAAAAGTTACGAGTTATAACTTACCTTTTATTAGTAAAAAAAAAAAGTTACTTTATGCCTTTCAGCGGATAATAAACAAACATTTGAAGATATTCCATCATTCAATGCGTTTTGACATCAATTCCTTCTCCTAAATTGACTGACGCGTTTTCACCTCTTCCATCTTTAATAGATGATCTGTCAAAAGGCATAGACAATCATTATAACATAGATACAATATTACTTGACGTCTCAAAAGTATTTGACAAACTCCACCACTTTTGTTTACTTAACAAACAATTAAAAAAAATAATAATAATAATAAAAAATAATAAAAAAATATTTAAAAAATCTCAGGTCCCATACGTCATTGGATCCAAGAAATCCTTTCGGATAGAGAGCAAACTGTAATAATTAATGGGCCTAAATCAGCACCCTTAACAGTTAATTCAGGAATTCCACAACCCTGTGATAGTTCCTTACTCTTTTTTAAATTTATATAAATGATTCACCGAACAACATCTTAACAGGAATTTTTTTTAGATTATTTGCTGATTATTGTATAATCTATAGAACAATCAAGTCAGAACAAGATAGCAACATTTTACAAATGGACTTGGGTGAATTTATAAAATTGGGAAACTAACTGGAGTTAGTCTTTCCACTCAGAAAAGTGTAAACTGTTAAGAGTAACAAAGAAAAAGAAACAAATAAATTCAAAATATTTCAATCATGGAAAAGAACTAGCCCAGACTAAAGATGCAAAATACTTATTGCAGTTGTGATGGAAAAAACATATGATACGTTTAAATGTGCTCAAGTCAAGGCTTAAGTGTTAAGAAACCTAGACCTTACTTGGAAAATTGAAAATATGTTTTGGTAATTAAAATTTGCCTGGCTGTTTATGTCTAATTTTGACATCTTTCACGACATTCACATTTTTTTTCATCACAACGCAGAGCAGAAAGTTCGATTATAATATTTTGTTTTCTTCCCAAAGTATAAAATTCAGGGGAGGATATTTTAGATTTTAAAATCGTCCCGAAATCTTTCGTTGTTTCTTTCCCTTTAAAGTTTACAATCAACTTAGAGAAAAATGATATCAACTTATTGCATATTAAGACATAAATAAAGGAAATTTAAAAATTATAAAAACGATCTGAATTTTTAATTAAGATTAAAAATATAATATTTATTTTTTAGCAAAATAAAATTTGCAAAAAGAAAATATTTGTAATTTGTTAGGTTTATATTAGATTTTAAAATAATTTGAATCAGCAGATTTTACGAAAATCGTATGCGCATAAATAGACCTAAATGTCCACCAATTTTCACATGGGACAGTTGATTCCGGTTCGGGGCAAAAATTTGTAAACAAACAGCAAGGGAAACAAGAGAGATTTTATTGTCATGTTTTAACTTTCAGTTCTTCGCTGAAAACTCGTCGAGGCAAGATGGATGATATACTTTCTCTCACTGAGAGCTGTGTTCGGAGTTGTAATACTAATGACTGGGACCAAGCTAAAAACTATTTACAAAAAACTTTGGCAAATGAAAGCGGCCTCAAGTAAGTTTTTAAATTTGGATTAAATTAATTAATGTCACCGTTAATATTAATTTATTAATTAATATTATTATTAGTATTATTAGGCACTCAGTTTACTCAGTAAGTTTTAAGTATAACTTTACTTTACTTAGTTATTACTCAATTATGAAAATAATGTTACTAACTTGTTAAAAGGGAAAAGGGGGAAAAAAAGACAACTTAACTTAATCATAACAGTAGTGACAGTGACAGTAGCAATAATTAAATTAAGACCAGATTGTTGGTAACCTTACTCTTACTTACTTACTTACTTATCAGAATCTAGGAAAGCTGCAATTACTGCTTAGCTTAGCCAGCCTACCTTAAAGTCACTCTCTAAAAGTAAAAGCAATTAAAATTTACTTTACTCAATAAATACTCAATATTAATATGTACATGTAAGTTAAATGAAAGTGTGTTCTCAGTTCAAATTAAATTATTATTATTCGAACACTAACTATTAGTAATTAGTAATAGTAATTTATTACTATTTACACATTTTAATACTTAACTCAATATAAAAAATTATAAATTAATTTTTCCCTTCAATTTTCGCTTCAATTTTCGCTTCAATTTACTATAAATTATAAAACCACGACCTAAGCAAGGCTAAGATAAATTATGGCTTATGACTTATCATGGTTTTATTATACTTTTCAAAGAATTCTATCTTCTTTTAGTTAATATTTAAAAATAAAATAAAAACAGTTTCATTTAAAAATTCAAATTCCCCTTTTAGTCCCCGTCCCTATACTTTTTAAATAAAAATAACTTTATTAATTTATCTTTGAATTTAATATGACTTATTAAAAAGCCATACGACTGAATATGTTACCAAAAAGCCCAAAGTCCAAAGTCAAAGTAATTTAATTCATTTAACTTGTGTTAACTTTTGAGCAATGATCTTTAATTTCCATAATTAACAGCTACCAGTAATATCTGCTGTTAAATGCTTCATTAAAAATTCTTATAAAAATAAAAAATAAACTAATTAAAAGACCATTTTAATAACACTGTTATAAAATGTAAGTTTAAAATATGCAATGTGCAAAAACTACTAAAATGTAGATGAGCTTACTATGTAACAAAAGGATGTTCATTTCAATCAATTAACTAACCCATCTAAACTCTCTCATTAGATTTTGAATATATTTTGTACACAATTAATATTAAATCTTTTATCAGAATCTTAAATGCAAAGAATTAGTTTAAATAAAAAATAATCCACGGCATTTAGAATGGTACTCTTGGTCTTTCAAATGAAGATTTTCAAATTGTATTCTCATTTGATTTATGGAACCGGTGATTGCAGGATTGCCAAAACAGTATAAAAGATTTTTCCAGAAAGCAATGGATCAGGGGTGTACCGAGTATGATTTTTAGCAGAGTCCCGAGTAGTTGTGGCCATGTTTTCATGATACAGAATTCTTGAAGAAGTATTAACCTGCTATTAACTTACATTTTGTGACCTCAGTTCCACTGTTTGCATTTTAATAATGATTTTTTTTCCAGGATCTATTTTATAAAAAAAAAAAAAATATTTCTTTATTTTGATTTTAAAATATACTTTATTAATAACTCATTTCAGTTTGTATATACAGTAAAATTTATTACAGTTCGCACATCTATCATGACTTACATAGCACTCATGACAAAGCGAACTCTTCTCTATAAAAATGAACAAATAAAATTAGGAACTCCGTTTGAACCGTTAACTTTGACTCATAATTAATTATAACCAATTGTTAAGTGGCTTTTGCACACAGCCACTTTTTATGAATGAAGCAATGAGTACAAAGCAATAGTAATAGAGTCAAGATTAGGTTGAGAGATGAATGGTTGCCAATGACAAAAAGTCAGCACACAGTACCTTTTGTTATTTATATAAAACTAAATTTTAAGACATGCGATTCTGCGTGCATCTTTTCCATTTTGGCTGTTTGCCGAGTTTTCAGAGTATATGAAAATCTGCCGATACTGAGTAGCCAAACCGAGTAGTGGTTCATCCATACGCAGAATCATTATCAACATTATCCTATCAATGAAATATAAATTGAAATCATATGTTGCTCTTTAATTATAGTTTAAACACGTCATTGAGATTGCATGTTATGTCATTCAGTATGGATTTTATTTACATTTATTTTTGGTTTAATTTTTGCATTAAATACAAGATGTCAAGATATCTGTTTGATGATATTCATATAGATTTAAATACCGGATTTCTTTTGTAATTTTCCTGAAGTTATAGTATGTGAAATTTACATTTAACAATTGACCTTGAAATATGAAAATTTTAAGGGATCTGTTTCTTCATAATATTTATAAAGAGCTGTTGATTATACCACTCCCATTTATACATTAATGTAAATTAACCCTCACAACATGGAGATATATGTGACAAATAAACCAAAGCCTTTGTAAAAGCCCTTGAACACAAAAAAGAAACAAATATTTAAAAAATAAAGTAATTTATAAAAAATAAAATAAATGTCATATTTATTAATATTATTTTAAAGAACTGAATAAATATTAAGAATGAAAGTTTAATCTCAAATTATATGCCATTGAGGCCTCCTAATTTACAATTTTTTCATGCATGCATTCTTTTCTTAAAATTAGAAAAAAGCAGTCTTCTTGCAGAGATTTGGTAACATTTATTTATGAAGCCTAATTAAAACCAAGTGGGAAAAACTAAAAAAAACCTATTTAAGTAGTTATGTGAAAGCCTTTTAAAATATTTTTTGTAAATAACACATTTTTTAAGGATTTTTTGTGTACATTGAAAAAAAATATCTATAAAATGACAGTACATTGGAGACACTTGATGAGCAGAACACCATAATTAAAATGGTCATTTGATAAACAATCTCATTAGTTGTTACAAGTATTAACCAACCTATCTTAAAGATTTGAATATTAAGGTCAGATGGCTGGATATCTAATATTAAGGTTAGATGGCTGGATATCTAATATTAAGGTTAGATGGCTGGATATCTAATATTAAGGTCACATGGCTCAATATCTAATGTTATGGTCACATGGCTCAATATCTAATGTTATGGTCACATGGCTCAATATCTAATGTTATGGAATGTTATGGTCACATGGCTCAATATCTAATGTTATGGTCACATGGCTCAATATCTAATGTTATGGTCACATGGCTCAATATCTAATATTAAGGTCAGATGGCTCAATATCTTATATTAAGGTCACATGGCTCAGTATCTAATCATCTCAAAAGAGTTAAAAATGATTAACTTTTGTAAAACAATTTTTACAGGCAAAAAACTTTCTCTCTTCCTCAGGTCCGTTATACCAGGAACATTTCTGCAATCTATGAATGAAGTGCTAAAATCTGTGTCTGAGAAAATAAGTCACAATGATGATAACATATCCAAACCAGTCCAGGCCTGTGCTGCTGAATGCTTTAGATGTCTGCGCCAAGCATGTGCCCTTAACTCAGAACTACAGAAGACTCTTTCAAGTTGTTTGGACATTTTAGAAAACACTAAAATAATTACAGAGAAAATTATTTCACTGGATGGCCATAAAGACAATGAAAATGTTTTAAAATGTGCAGCTCAGTTTTTAGGGAATGCTTGTGTATCTAACACAGCCAATCAAAAGATTATATGGGAACTCTTTTTAAATCAATTCAGGTATGTCCATTTTTATTTCTTGTGCTCTATATCCTTGCAGTTTGTTTTTACACCACTATGCATTTGATTTATACGTAAAGTGATTTTTTAAAAATGTTAATTTTTATTTTAAAAAAAATTTTTTTCTTTGAGTAGATGCTGTAGGTTTAAGTTGGAATTTTTGGTGAAGGATCTTTGAATTTTGAATTTAAAATAACATATTTATGTTGCTGAATAAAATCATTAATTTCAAGTGTTGTAGAATTTTTTAGTTATTAAGAATGATAAAATGTAAGTTCCCATGTCCTTGTCAAAAAATACTTTTTTTAAAAAAATAAAAACAAATTTTTTGAGATGCTTTGTCATATTTCTTTAGGGGAAGATTTAGCCCAATTTTCATGTCATTATTAACTCATTGATATACATTCATATGTTTTAAGATTTAAAATACTTAAAATCATCTAAGGATCAATAACTCGAAGTCTCTGACCAATGTGAATATGATTTCATAGATATTTTTGCTAGCAATCTCTGACCAATATGAACATGATTTCACAGGCTATTTTTAGTAGCATTCTCTGACCAGTGTGAATATGATTTCACAGGCTATTTTTGCATCATGCAGACAGCAAGGTCTGTGACTACACATGTATGGTAGTACATACATGTCTGACCACGGTGGCTAAAAGTGACCAGTGCCTGTTGACCAGTGCATCAGCACAGGATATTGTTCTTACGTGTATTGAAGCCACAGCCCAGAAGGATGTCGAATGGGGGTAAGTATCTTTTATGCCAGTTAGGTTTACCGATGGCGGTTTAGTAGGGTTTTATAAAGCTAAAAGTAATCCTTTGTTTTTAGTTAATTTACAGTGTTACCACATGACTTTTTTTTAGCCTTAAAGGTGGCCATTTAAAATCTTTTTATCTCATTTTTTTAAAACCCTTAAATCTATTTATTTAGTGCTACAAAATAAATCATAAAAAAATTATATCAGAAAACATATATTTGGTATTTGGAATAGCTTTAATAATATTTAAAGTCAACATACCCTAGTGAAGTATAAAAAATTAGAATAGTATATACAACTATATACAGGTTAATTCATCCCTTGATTTTGCTATATTACTCCCAATGTTAATTGCATTGTATTCAAAGAGAAAAATGAATATAAATAATAAGTCTGTTAAAAAAGCTGAAGTAAAAAAAAATTCAAATAGCAAAGCAACAACTGCCGTACTTCCAAACTTCTTACACCTATGTCAACTTACTTCACCAAATTTCTCTTACTTAAGTTACTCCAGTCCACAACAGTTATAAGATTCAGTTTAAAGTAATTGTTTCTGTGGTGAGACATGTCTTCATTTATCGACCAAATATTTTGCTGTTTGATTCTGTATGTCACTCTGCCCTTGTTTAAAAGCTTGACTTGTTCCAGACACTAAACCCATAATTTTACCTGAGCTGTCTCACATGTCAGTGTGAGGAAGAAAAAACCTTGACCTAAATAATTATTCTGTTTACCAGTGTCAGTGTGACAGATGAATTGTGTTTGACTTTAAGGTGCTTCTGTCTCAGGGCAACGTTTTTGTTTTTCATTTTGTATTTTTATACTTGCGTAAACCTCAGGGCAATGTTGTTGTTTTTTTTCTCTTATAACTTATGTGAATCCTAGGCCAATGCTTTGTTATCTTCTATAAGATTGTTTAAAGTATTTGTCAAGAGTATCTGATTGTTTAAATTATTGGTCAAGAGTACCTGATTGATTAAAGTATTGGTCAAGAGTATCTGATTGTTTAAAGTATTGGTCAAGAGTATCTGATCGTTTAAAGTACTGGTCAAGAGTATCTGATTGTTTAAATTATTGGTCAAGAGTGCCTGATTGATTAAAGTATTGGTCAAGAGTATCTGATTGTTTAAAGTATTGGTCAAGAGTACCTGATTGTTTAAAGTATTGGTCAAGAGTACCTGATTGTTTTAGGTATTGGTCAAGAGTATCTGATTGTTTCAAGTATTGGTCAAGAGTACCTGATTGTTTAAAATATTGGTCAAGAGTACCTGATTGTTTTAAGTATTTGTCAAGAGATCTATAACAATAGATGATGTTGAGAGTTTCTGATGCTAGGGAGAATTTCTAATGTAAAAATAAGAGTATCTGATTTCTAACAAATATATGCTATTTAGATAATATATTGTATCTGTAATGAAGAACATTTTACTCTCCAAAGAAGATATATCTAAACTGGTAACTAAGTGTTGATTTAATGTTCTCATTTATTTTAACAAAACTAACAGAAACACCATGGAAATATATAAATATTTTAATATATTGAGTCTGTCTGTGGCCTTGGACATGGCAAACTGGGGTATAAAATATAAGATATAATTTCTTGAAGAATCTCTACCATCAGTTTATGACAACCAAATTATGTTCAATCTTGATTATATTTAGTTACAGTGATATTAACAAAAAATGTATTATCATTTTAAAATCTTTTGTCAAACTCTTGTCAGCTGTCTTATGGCAGGTCCTTCATAAATATGTCAACAGTCTTACTGCAGGTCATTCAAAAATATGCCATTAATCTAATGGCAAGTCATTCAAAATATGCCAACAATGTTAATTTAAGGCATGTCATTCAAAAATATGCCCAAAGTGTGTAATGGGTCAACCGTAAACAACTTGTAAACATTTTGTAATTGTACAGCATCATTGCCCACTTGAACAATAAAATAATTCAACATGTAAACATTTAGATGTTTACCCCAATTATTCTTCCCTGCCATATATTATTGTGATCTTATTGACTGCACTCCATGATGTATTTACTCTCAGTGACCTTATTGACTGCACTCTATGATGTATTTACTCTTAGTGACCTTATTGACTGCACTCCTTGATGTATTTACTCTTAGTGACCTTATTGACTGCACTCCTTGATGTATTTACTCTCAGTGACCTTATTGACTGCACTCCATGATGTATTTACTCTTAGTGACCTTATTGACTGCACTCCATGATGTATTTACTCTCAGTGACCTTATTGACTGCACTCCATGATGTATTTACTCTTAGTGACCTTATTGACTGCACTCCTTGATGTATTTACTCTTAGTGACCTTATTGACTGCATTCCATGATGTTATTTCTCTCAGTGACCTTATTGACTACACTCCTTGATGTATTTACTTTAAGTGACATTATTAACTGCATTCCATGATGTTATTTCTCTCAGTGACCTTATTGACTGCACTCCATGATGTTATTTCTCTCAGTGACCTTATTGCCTTATTGACTGCACTCCTCGATGTAATTTCTCTCAGTGACCTTATTGACGTCACTCTTTGATGTATTTACTTTCAGTGACCTTATTGACTGCACTCCTTGATGTATTTACTCTCAGTGACCTTATTGACTGCACTCCTTGATGTATTTACTCTTAGTGACCTTATTGACTGCATTCCATGATGTTATTTCTCTCAGTGACCTTATTGACTACACTCCTTGATGTATTTACTCTTAGTGACCTTATTGACTGCACTCCATGATGTATTTACTTTCAGTGACCTTATTAACTGCATTCCATGATGTTATTTCTCTCAGTGACCTTATTGACTACACTCCTTGATGTATTTACTTTAAGTGACCTTATTAACTGCATTCCATGATGTTATTTCTTTCAGTAACCTTATTGACTGCACTCCATGATGTTATTTCTCTCAGTGACCTTATTGCCTTATTGACTGCACTCCTCGATGTAATTTCTCTCAGTGACCTTATTGACGTCACTCCTTGATGTATTTACTTTCAGTGACCTTATTGACTGCACTCCTTGATGTATTTACTCTCAGTGACCTTATTGACTGCACTCCTTGATGTATTTACTTTCAGTGACCTTATTGACTGCACTCCTTGATGTATTTACTTTCAGTGACCTTATTGACTGTACACCTTGATGTATTTACTTTCAGTGACCTTATTGACTGCACTCCTTGATGTATTTACTCTCAGTGACCTTATTGACCGCACTCCATGATGTAATTTCTCTCAGTGACCTTATTGACTTCCTTACAAAATAATCAAATTCATCTCTAGTAAAGCATAAATAAACTAAGATTATAAGTGTCTTGAGGTCGAGTTGTTTGTCAAAAGGACACATTAGTTAAGCTCCCAAGCTCTGTAAACATGCATAATTCTGATGAAATCCTTCATGAAAGATTCATCAAGTCATGGCTAGCTACAGCATCTGTAGTAGAGTTAATGTTAATTGTTAATTGTCTTCCACCAATGTTATAAAGGTCATTGTATTGAAAATAAACCCAACAAAACTGGTATTCAAACACATTCTTTTATAATCATGCCTGTGATGGGGATGTGTAAAATATTGCTTAGGATGCAATTATTGTCTGCATAAAGGAAGGATTGGTAACAGATAGGATAAGAAAAGATAAGATATATAATATTTTATGAAAACAAAAATCACTTTATTTTATGACTTCCCTGCTCTCAAGGGTGTCTACAATAAAGGATAACATTAGCCATTATTCCCTGTTGAACACATGTCTTTATTTTGTTTCTTCAGCCTTTATGTACTGGAGGACATGCTCAGAAATGATTTATTTTTACCCACGCTCTACTCCAAAATGGGCCACAAGGAAAGGTAGGTTACTTTTATTTAGGTTTTTGGCCTTTGAACTGTCCTTGAACTTTTGCTGTTAAAGTCTAGTCATTATTTCTGACTATTTTATTAATTTATTAGTCAGAAAGATATGTTAAAATTACTTTATGATCAACTCCTTTAATTTCATTGCCTCAAATGCACTGCCCCTGGACTATTCTGCTATTTTTGGAATATGGCTCATGACTTAATTTTAAATGAGGTTAAACATTTCAAACTTGCTCTTTGATTCTATTATATATTTCTGTGTCACTTTCTCAACTATTCATTATTTGAACTGTAGTTTAACAATGAGAATGATGCGATCATTATTGGGGAAGAATTTTATTCAACTTAGACTGGGTTTGTGTCTCAATAATTTTGTCATACGACTTGGTAGAGTGTAACTTGTCTTCAGACCTGTTTCCCTTTGTGGGAGAAGTGAAAAATGCTGACACAGAAATAGTGGTGTTCACAAAAGCGTCCAAGATGATGGCTTACAAACAAATAGCTTTATATGATAATTATAATTCTGCTGTTCTCCACCTTTACTGTAACGCAAACCCATTGTAACAATTGCAAAGTTACGACAACCAGCATGCTATCAGAATGGCAGCTTGACTTTGAAAAAGCCTACTCCACTTTGATAATCCCAAGCCCAGTCCAGTAAGACAATCCCAAGCCCAGTCCAGTAAGACAATCCCAAGCCCAGCCCAGTAAGAAACTCCCAAGACCAGTCCAGTAACACAATCCCAAGACCAGACCACAAAGACAATCTCAAGCCTTGACCAATAAAACAATCCCATGCATTGACCAGTAAGACAATCTCAATGACTACCACATAAAACTCATCTGGTTAAAGTTTTGTCTGGACGCTGCCAATTTGTATGTTCATGAACGCCAAATAAATGAATGTTTAAATCATATAAAATGTTGCGTTTTAATAAGTAGATTGGGGGCCGCGGTGGTCGAGTGGCAAGCGCGCTCGACTGGCGTTCCGATGGTCACGAGTTCAAATCCATGGGAAAACAGGGACCTGTTCCCGGGGCCTAGGGCGTCCCCGAATTCCACCCAGCCCCAAATGGGTGAAAAGCGGCGGGGTAATGCGTGGAACCGTTAGCCGTGGCATGTGAACGCTGCATCACTTGCCAAAAAAACAACCGATGCCTTGCAGATGGTCTTGGCTGACCAAAGACTATGGAAGCAAATCCAGAAAATACAGCAGGCTGAAGTCGGAGACCACGGGCCAATTGGCGCAAAACTCGTGGCACGCAAAACCTCAATATCCAATTTTGAAGAAGAAGAATAAATAGATTAAGTGCTATGATAAGTGTTAAATATAGTAGATGAACATCATGAAACTTTAAATAATATTCAAATAATCAAGTAAAATTCAATTATAGAAAAAAATTCACAATTTACAGCCAACCTCTCATATTTCTTAAATTCTCAAGCGACCCCAGCCATATTTTCAGGTGAAAGATCATGGCTGTCACAACTTACATTTTGAGAGCCTCTATCTTAACACGATAAAACTAACAAAAGTTAATGAGAAAAGTGTTGCTACTTCAAATTAACCTAAAAGCCCACATTTAGTTTTGCAACAATCAACAAGTCATTAAGCAGGTGTCTATTTATATATAAAAAAATTATTCAGGAAGATTAAATAGTAAAAAATGCAACAACCCAATAATCCAGTAATTTCAGCCCATGATACATTCTCGTTAGGGGTTTAATCTGGCCTGATAAACCGGATCTGTTACTGCCGAGTGCGTGTATTGTTTGGTGTGGATTGTTGTCATTTCTGGAGTCATCAGGCTACTTCTTCCCCTTTAATATTTACATATTGAAAATGTTATTGTTGCTAGTGTTAAAGGTCATAACATGAGTGGAGACCAATGGGTAGAGAATCCCTTAGAGATTTTTGAACTGCTTTATTTATAGCTTAGAATGTTTGGCGTTTCACCATTAGGAGGATCGTAGAAAACCATTTCGTCTTCGGGTGCCCTGTTGTACATAGGAGTTTGTAGTAGTTAGGGGCAATAGGGCACACATGTCAATAATGATCCCATTTTGTGTGTACGAGTCAGGGGCAAAGAAATCAATAGGGCACACATATTATCAGAGGGCCTGGTGCCCTGCTGTACGAACGAGACAGGGGCACAAAAATCAATAGGGCACACATATTATCAGAGGGTTTTTAATGTCTCGCCTGGTGCCCTGTTGTACGAACGAGTCACGGGCACACAAATTAGTAATGCTTTTATTGTCACCGTGCAATATTACCGCAGCCTTGGGATCATCCCAGCAAACACCAGACGTCATCCCAGCAAACATCAGACGTCATCCCAGCAAACATCAGACGTCATCCCAGCAAACATCAGACATCATCCCAGCAAACATCAGACGTCATCCCAGCAAACAGACGTCATCCCAGCAAACATCAGACGTCATCCCAGCAAACATCAGACGTCATCCCAGCAAACATCAGACGTCATCCCAGCAAACATCAGACGTCATCCCAGCAAACATCAGACGTCATCCCAGCA